>JABASD010000307.1:0-87928 GCA_019776165.1 Pogonognathellus flavescens | reverse complement strand
AACGTATTTGGTCCAGCTCTCTGAACAGGCAATTTTCCGATACATTTTTAATCCGTTTTGCGATGGTTTATTCACATTATTCAAGAAATGAAATAAGCAAATAACTCATTATATTCATGTTACTATCCACTCCATTAAAATATTAGTATGGTGGATTCCCTGATAAAGTTATGGGGCAAGGAAGTAAAGAATTTAGATTCGAGATATGCACACGATTTACTTTATAGTATTATAGTTCACGATGCTTTATAATATAAGTATAGTTATAAGCAAAAGCATTTGTGGTAAGTTAGCAAACAATTAATTCATCTGCTTTCATTAATCTTATTCACAATCTTCTCATCATTGCTGATTTAATTAATATAATTACATGCACTTTTGTTTACTCTTATATTAAAGTTATCCTCATCTTTCAACCTATCTCAAAATACAAATAAGGACTTCAGCAATAAAATTAAATATATCTCAGCAGGAAAGAATAATTAAATGTAAGCTATACCTATTATGTACATTTAATAGTAGAAATACATACCTACAACTCAAGGTTTGAATGAAACGCATTCATTAATATTTTCCAAAGCATGATGAGAAATAATAGGGACTGCTTAAAATATAAGCAAATAATTGCATTAGAGACGAGAAATACGAATAACTAAATGAAACTGGATAATGGAGTAAAGGATGAGACTATAGCATAGTAAGTGCTTAGGTTTATCTCATCCTATTGTGATTTATTGTAGTAAAGTTTATACTAGTACTAGTAGCTATATTCGCTTAGATGTATACTATTACTATTTATTACAATTGTACAAATACACTTAACTATCAAATCAAGAAGTATTAAACTATGTTGAAATGCAAGAAGTGATTTTAAATGTCTAAGGATACGGAATAATAAACTATCTCCGTTGTGCTTCAATTGCCCCACCCTCATCCTCTATGAAGTTCGACTCTTTTATTTTAATACCCGAGAACATACTATTTGATGAGATTTCCATTTCGGTAATTTATTCCAGGAAAGTCGCATTCTGGTATAGGAGAACCTAAGAGACTGGTTATAAGTAGATAATATAAGAAATGACAAAAGAGGAGGATGATGAGGAAAAGCCGTGGCTTGTGACTATTGGTCTGACAGTCTGTAAGAGTGGTATTTGTACACACAGCTTCTAGCATTCCTTTTCAGTTTACGTTGACAATCTACTTACTACTAGCAGGTCCTATGGTTGAGTTGACTGGCTTTACTTTACTTTTCCTTTACAACTTGAATTTGAATTTAGTCTGATCCGATCCAATCCAATCTACTACGACAATCCAGTCAAGTCGTCATATCTGTAGCTCAGACTCAACTTTTACTATTTCTGCATCCAGCATGCAACCGGCAACCCAACCTAGTAAAGCCACACCAGTTGACTTACAAATTAGATGAAATGACGAGTTTCTACTACATTCTTTTCATATAACAACAGAATACTTCACTTAGGCATACACGTCCGTAGCTTCATAGTGAGAGGAAAAGATACCTTTCTTCATTCAACTGAACTGTGTAGTCTGCGGACTTGTAGGTTGCCTACTCTACATAGCGTATATTATATAGTTAATAGTACATGCCACTTTCGTCGTCCCAAAGAACTTTGACATTATTATTAAAGGGAGCGGAAAATTATTGCTTTTGCAAACAGAATTTAATATTTTCCGTCAGAAACGTCGCCCGGTCGAAAATGGGACACGACACGATGTAATGTAAAGTGGAGTTACATACAAAACAGTCTTGATGTGATGTGGAAGAGTTTTCAAATGAGAGAGAGAGAGTGTGTGACTGAGTGAGTATATTTTACATTTCTGTAACTTTCCTTGCGTTAAACGAAAGATGAGGAAAAGGTTGTCATGCACTCTTCCACACGTATTATGCACACACAACGAAAAGGTAAAACGAAAACGACTTCTATTCCCTGTGAGGGCAACATATTTTTATATAGCACTTGTAATACACACGCAAAATCTCCAGTTGCTAAATTCGACATGGCGAAAGTGCCAAAGCTTTCTTTACATTGCTTCATTTTATTACATATGGATAGTTCTTGTAGAACTAACCTGTCGTCTCGAGTATCCTCTCTTTCCTCAACTAACATTACACAGATAATTCCACTTAAGTAAGTTAACCCTTTTTACTCGTTTCTGTTCTGTCTCTTTTGTCACATTTTTTAAAAACAATGGTGTAAAGTGCTCTACTATCTAAGCAGTCGAAGAGTGTAGAGTAAAAAGAAAGCCTTTAATAGGACTTCAACGTGCATTGCACTTCATTTCTTTCTCAGCCCAGTACCACTGTTCTAGTATGTACCTACACGACTTTTGTCATTAGGTTTTTTTGAGTTTTCGCCAAAAAAGTGCAAAGGTTGAATGTAGAAAGTAAAGAATGTGAAAGGAATCCTGGAGAGGGTCACAGACATAGTCGGAGTGGAGGAGCAGCGAAGTATGGTTACATAAACATAGTTTGCTTCTTTTTATGCAAAATGCGTCATTTTTCATTGTTTAGAAAGGAGAAAGGATTGGAGCAATGGCATACGACACAGATACAAAGAATACTAGAGGGAATATGCATTCTACACCATGGAAAGCTTAATTTTTGGCAAACGATTCGACTTACAGTTAAGCAAGCAAACATTTTATTTTCGCAGAAGGGCTTTCCCCATTCACATTCACGAAAATATACCCGGAAATGAAATGAGAAATTCTATCTGCAGACAGAATTCTGTAGTAAATAAGATTACTAGTTTAGTTGTCGCAATTTTACACTGTGTAATACGTATGTATGTATAACCATGCTCTTTGTTTTTTCTTTGCGAAAAAGCGTACGAACCGTTATAGTGGTCTCGGTCTCACAGTTTGATCGGACTGTGCCTGTATGAAACAGACCTAGTCGAATACAGTTTTTAGCACACTGTGAGCCAAGCAGTGAAGAGACACTCGATAGTAATTGTTTCATAAATCACTTTTAAAGCCCAATTTGTTACAAAGTTTTCCTGATTATCCTGTAGATTGATTTTGCACAGTCGAATCCTCTCTTGTGTATAGCGAGACTCTTGCGTAGGTCTTTTAGTTTTGGTTGGCTTTTCTCTCGTTGGTCTTGGCTTGTCAAGTCAGCCAACTATAATTCAGTCTGGCCAACAAGAATGAGTTTTCGGTTACTTATTGCTAGCATATATTGTACATTTAAGTGGAATTCTATTGGCCATTCCTCCGCTAGTATTTTACATTACATTACATCACATTGTCTTGTTTAGACCAGCCATCCCACTATCTCATCTCATCTTGATCGGATCTGCAACAATACGCAATAGGCTGCTGCTGCTCCTAGCTATTTGCATGGATGACTTAAGTGTCTGTACATCGCTATTACTGTGCCTATTACACATCTGTTATTATGTGATATTGTGTTTCACGTTGTTATCTTAAGTTTATTTGCAAACGGAGACGATCAAACCGGATAGGAATACCATGATGGCACTTACTAACTTTTCTTAACCATTAACTGTAATGCATCTTGCCAAGATAAGATGCATTATTTCCATTACAGTCCAGATGGGGGAATTATGCAAAATGCATGTGGTTAATGGGACGTTAACAGAAAATATAGCACATCACACACAATGTTCTCTCCTCTCGTCAAGAGCAGTTAACTTACCGAGAGGAAATCATTTCACCGTACTGCAGTCCATTGCATTTACTCTGTTCTAACTTAACTAGCGTCACGAACACTGCTAGCACTATATTATCATTTTACTGTGGTAGGTATACTGTCAAGAGTCCCATGTAGAAAATTTGCATACATACCCTTTTACCACATACGTAAAGATTAAAATTATGTGCAGGACAAAATGCTGTGACCATGTACTATTTCTTCCACCATACAGTAAGAATTGCAAGAGTTCCTTGCGCATTCTTATAATTATCTTTTGAGAAATAAAACAGTAAATTTTAAATGCAAACCGAAAAATAGGTGTTCTGTGTACATAAAATGAAAATATTGCTGCAAGTGCAGAATTTCCA
Organism: Pogonognathellus flavescens; assembly: GCA_019776165.1. Taxonomy (NCBI): domain Eukaryota; kingdom Metazoa; phylum Arthropoda; class Collembola; order Entomobryomorpha; family Tomoceridae; genus Pogonognathellus; species Pogonognathellus flavescens. The sequence continues at coordinate 83,881 of JABASD010000307.1, read as the reverse complement.
CTGCAAGTTTGGTATATATGAAAATTATTTTGAAAGTAAATAGCAAGCGAGGAGACAAAAGGTTTAATGAGGTTTGCTAAATAGCGTCATTACAAAGGGGAAACAAGCGTTATTCTGTCTTGTTTATTCTCTGCATGCGTATATCTTATTAGTACGCTACTATAAGTTGTATTTTTATTATATAGTAAACAGTAAACAGGGACACGTCTGGTTTCTTGCTGAAAATCGAATTCAAACGAAACTAGACATTATTGTATTAAAAGAACAAGATAAGACGGGAAAACAAAACACAAGAAGAAAACGCAGGACACTTGAGACATGTTGAAGATTACGTAGTTGCATACCTAACCATGAAGATTATATTAGTAATACATTTTGCAATGCAATAAACAGACAGTTGTTGTTGCATTATCTCTCTAATACTTTACTTAATGCCCTAATCCTGCGAGCATTAGGTTCTTAGCTCACATCACAATGGAACAAACTTTTGGCCTACCTTTGAGAGTCGACACTAACCTTAACTTTTATTACTCGTGTGTCAGAGGGATTTAAAAACACGAACGAAAATTTCCACAGAGCTGGTATAACATCCATTAAAATGTAAGTTGAGAGCATTTTGCGTTAAGTGAGATGGTGAACTTGAGTGCTAACAAATATTGGACTTGAGCATTCTCTCGTAAAGAGCTTAAGTTTCTTTAATGTCAGATGTAAATCAGAAACAGCTATTAAAGTACTTTGCAGAATGACTAAGGCAAGCTATGTCAGTGCACTTTAATAAGCAGAATTATTGTAATCAGAATAATTATACACGAAGATGAATGGATGGATAGGGATATTTGTATGGAATTTAAATGTTTTTAAATGTTGTAAGTACCTACTACCACACAAACGTTGCGGAATAGAAATGTGCCCATGCTATGCACCTTAACTATAGATAACCATCTCTACAGTCTGTACTGTATATGAATTGTCAAGAGGTTTATTACTTTTATGAAAAGAATATGAGCAGTGCATGCAGTAATAGGCAGGAGGAAAATGGAAGAGATAAAATTGGTTTCACAATCCCACAATATGACTGAATATTATTCAAATCAACAGGTGATGTCAGTGAAATCCATTTTATTATCGTCAGCTCAGCCACTCTTGTCTCGACAATGAAGGGAAATGTCATGTGTAATGTCAACTGACATGAGTGAGCTGAACCCCATCCCTGGGCATATTTGTATTTGGAGACATGGACACGTACTTACATATCTCTTCGAAGAATCTTCAGAGTTTTTTGTCAAAGATTGTTATATACCTTTAGCTTGCTGCATTCGATTGTCTTAAGGTATTTCCTTGCAATGGGGCATTACGTTCCGGTTGAAAATGCATTTTAGTATATGTATTCCATTGTGACCAACACTATATGAAGTAGTATTAGGTAATCCTATCAGAAATCGGTATTTTCCAGTAAAAAGTTACAACTTGTGACTCAACAGACGAATTACTGCGAGGTATACTATAAAGTTTTTCGTCTTATCAAATGGTTTAAATTTTATGTTGACTGTCGACTGTTACTACACATACCCATACCCGCAAGTTCCAAGTTACACATAGTAAGTGTATCTAAAGTAGAAAAGTTTCAAAGCTGCTGTGAGCGATTTGTTAAATAGTTGCAGGAGATTTTGTGACTGCTTTAACAGCACTTGAGGCTAACTTTTCCTTTCGTCACACTTGCTATACAAATTTAGCTTGGAGTCACAGATGTAATGCTCAATTGTGTCTCAAATTAGGAATACTTATGTAACATTAGTACAATCCTATTCAAACTCTTTTTTCAGAGTTATAAATGTTGCCTCTGTTTTCGTTTAGTCTCGCTGGTTTAGTTCTTTGACTTTAATTTGTACTCTGTAAGACAGTTCCTAGCGCGTTTCTTTTGACAAGCGACCGTAAAGGATTTCCTATCGTAAGTATGCGGATCGGATACTACAGTATTTACGGATGGACGGAACAGGACAGTTGTAAGCTATTGTACTAATATGACATAAAGTTTGTAGAAAAAACTTTCAACGTAAATTTAGAGTGGGTATACCTAGTTTGTTGTTGGTGAGTTGAAAGAGTTGACGACTGATGACGGCACTACTAACTGAGTGAGTGAGTAGTAAAATACTAATCTGATCGTAGCCTAGACTTAACTACAAGCTCACACAGAGATCTAACGGTTTATGCGGTCTTATTTGTGGCTTAATATTTAGTTTGGGTGTTGACTTTGACATAGGTCTCTACGTTTTTCTTGAAACAAAGTCTCAAGGGCGGAGGCTTAAAAGAATTGTTTTTACAAAGGAGATTGCGCTTTAAACTCAATTTTAAATCAAATAATACCCACTTTGTGTTCCGGTGAACCGTTGTAAACATTTTTACAGAACGATTACACTTGATATTAAGTAATAGGTATACTTCAAACAAATTTTATACTAGCACTATAGATTCACAGTTACTGTTGTAATATCTTGGTCGGAATCTTCCGTCCGAGTATTAATACTAAAACATATTATGTAACTACAAAAATAATCCACACAGGAAGATAAAATACTTCTTTAGTGTTTTAGTCTTTGTTATTCTTCCTGTAAGTAGCATGGAACGGTTTGGAGAGAATACATCAACATTATGTGTTAGCAATTTCCAATTTACTTTTACATTTTTTTTAGAAGTATACTTTTATTTACAAAAGTAGGGCTTGATAAAATAAAAATAACACAACCACCACTGCAGTAAACACGACAGCAAACAATTCCAGGAAAATCTAAAGACGGGTGTTCTCTGATAAGGCAAAGATAGACACTGGAATCTTTCTTTAGCCATTTTCCAGTGACATACAAATAGTAGAAGGTATTTTAAACACCTACTTACCTGATACAATACAGCATTATTATTTTTACCCTTCCCATCTCTTTTTAACTGAACAAGTCAAGTCGCATTGCAGTACCGAATTACATAGAACTTCAAGTAATGAAAAATTTATACGTACTACTTCTTATAAAGAATGTGTGTAGGCTTGAAAGGGTCAACGTGAACACGGAGATGAGTATTTTCGTATTCGTAAGCGTCTTGTCGTCCATTGTTATATAGTATTGTAATGGGAAATGTAATCCGTAAATATCAAAGGGTAAGGGAAGATATTCCTCCAGATTATACAAGACTAAAGGATTTATGGTCATTCCGATTGAGCTAGTGAATAGTTGAAAGAAGCCGACAAGAAGCTTATGTCATTTGTGAATCTTGATATAAACCTCACCTGGGGCAATGATCTTCACGTGTAGATAAAGTGTGTAGTCGTTGAGTGGATAGAACATTTCAATATATTCTCAAAATGAAAAATTCATTTCTTTATGTGATTGAATTTGCCAAATATCCCCTTATGAGTCACATTACCACTTAAATTGAATACAATGACTGTGCTCATTGTACATGCCATGACATTTACACATCTCACGAATAAAAAATACAAATTGATGATTTCTGCAAAATGAAATACATCAGAAACTGAAAACGCACAAAAACAAAAATGAGTGAAAAAAGAAAGCAGTGCACAGAATAACCCGATATGCCACTAGTAGGTACTATAGAATAGAATGAGTAATAGGAATAAAAGCTGAAGCAAAGTCAGAATATCTACCAGGGAGCACATTAGACGATTACATCATTTTAGTACATCACATCCCACCCTAATAAGTATAAACAATGTGGAAACAATAAATAAGCCAATGCGCGCACAGAAGGCCCACATTGAGCTTTCCCCTGGAATTTACGAGTACCATAACAATAATGAGATCGAAACAATTTAGCTCAAACGCTCGCATTGCCATGCTCCCCTTAACATCAACCATGTCAGGCAGCTTGAGCTCTCAGAATGCAAATTTATTCGGGTGATTCGGACAAAAATCCTATTGTAAGTGGTTTGTACGTAGTTAGTGTAAGTAGCTCTTTTCCTTTATAGTATTATTAAATAGCTGCTCCACCAACACCACAAACTTTAATACCTCAGTGCTTATAGTAATTTACTAATACAAAAACTGCATAAGAGTTTGTAAGTGCCACAGTGCCATGGTGGTGCATAGAATCGAAACACACTACCTCAAGTTTGTTAACAATACACGCAGACGAACAAAGTTGAAAGTACGAGGCATAAGAAGAGACTGGGTCTAAAAAATTCTTTGCTTTAGAGCTCCAGTGTGACTAATCTTGTGTGTTGATGTTGATGGTGACTCTAGACTCCGCAGTCCACTCATCATCACTTTTTGCTCCATTTGAATCGAATGCAATTATGGAAATGGCATGTTTATCTCTCTTACACCTGGTCTCGTTTGGTTTAGTGTTATACGACTTGGTCATCTACTTACCTCTATTACCTACCTCCACTCTCTCATCTACTACACTCATTACACATTACACGGACTCGTACAAGTCATTCATTCTAATAAAAATAAAATAATCTCGCGAGCGAGCATAGCCAGTTTTCAGCATTAGACCAAAGAAATTTGTATTATGTGCTTGCTCAGAGTGTCCGTACATGCACTGCGTACTATTTACCCTTTACCAAGGAGCAATACATAAAAGTATTAGCTTAAGTGTCAGTCTCACAGTGTAGCATGGCTTTTCTAAACTTAACTCAATTTTTTCATCCACCTTAACTTACATTTAGGAAGATTAAATGAAATTCTTGTGCTATCCTTCACCTTAGAAGAACTAATGGAACACACAGATTCAGAGAACAGACATAGACACAACAAAACACTTTTACATTCATTAACATTACGTTTTTTCTTGTGCATTCATGACATGACAATCGAATCAAACGTAAGCCAAACTAGTAAACCCGACTAGAAAATTACAAATAGTACGAGCTGAATTTTTTATGGCTTTCCTCACAGGAACATAGTGATACAAAATTTAATTCAATGGCTTGTCCGATATTCTCTACCCTAATGTAATAAGTGCTGTATTATATTATTATTATCTTACCTTACATTGGAACGTCTATTCAGCTATGCATTGTTACTTACTTCGTTGAGCTATATGACCTACAACCTTCATATGAAATCAGTGGTATTTCTCTGAAAGAAAATTTGCATATTTCGTATGTTAAAAAGGTACTTTGATTTCACATTAGTCACTTTGCTGCATACATCTGACTGATATGAGTCATTTCTGAGTGAGGGTTTGTGATATCTTCTTCTCTTATGTTTTTAACTGATGAGGTAGGTTGGTACCCGAATACCACAAATGAAATTGACTGTACAGAAATGGAACCTGCATAGAGATTCACCATGAGGATAACAACTAGGCTAGATAGGCTAATGTAACAAATGGGTAACTTTTCGTTTAAATTATCTTACGCTTCGATAAGTTACTGCACTGCAGTACGGAAAAGTATTATGTGGCAGTGATGAAACTACTGCAATCTATGGAATTATATTTCTACATTTTTACAATGTGTATCATAGACCTTCGTTTTCCTTAAGGTACTCATTTACTCATCTGGCATAATGTATAAAAGGCATAATAAGTAGTTGGTATGAATGCTATATGTTACGGTGACCTCCAGTTTAGTCCGATTTAATTTATTCGCCCATTTGCATTCCAATGAGATACTTTTAGAAGAACTCACTGAGTGAGTAGCCTCGCTAAATTAATACTTTAATTCTATACAGAAAATTCAAATTTAGTCGGATTCCATAAACATTTCATCAGACATATGCAGTCGCAGTTGAAATTTATCTTAATTTTTAGATTTGAGTGAGAATGGATGACTTTTATTAAATGTCTTCTGCACAGGTAAGTATTAAGTATATCTCACAATCAGAATACAAGTTTGCATAAAATAAACCACAGTAAAACGAATGTAAATGAGGGGTGGGTGGACAGACAGAATGCACTTAATAAAGCAAATTTGATAAGGTCAAAACTTGGGTCACCCATCAACCCTATTTTTGAACTTGACCTTTCCTTTTGCCCACTAAGAATACGTACGTTTCTTACTCTGAACGAATTATGTGAATTAATTCTGGAGGTGTCGCTTGAACAAATAGATAGGCAGACAGACACACAAGGCATTTCTGTATAGTAGCTTCCGCTACGTAATAAAGTCATCTTAGATTCCAGTTTTGACATGGAGCCGTGTACAACAGAATAATTTGTATAAACTTAAAGGAGACACTTGCAAAAACGTGCCAATCTGTTTGAAAGGCAGAAATATGATTTACAAAAGTAGCTACACCACATAATAACAGCCGTCACTTATTACCTTGTGATTTACAAACTGCGCAGCTACTACCTGATTCTCATTCAGCTTATTTTCAGCTATATTCAGATTTTGCATTTAATTGCGCAAAACTCTTCAGGTCTTAGAAAAATTATTTTTACAAGATGGTATAATGTAAAATGATTATATCAATAAGTTGCGTAGCAGGATGTAATGGATAGGTAGACAAATGAAAACGAAATGAATGTGACGTTGGGAGCGTGATCAGCAGAAGTTGGGTTATTGCACGATACTCCTCCTTATGTCATGCTTCAACTGACAGAATGATTCCTCAGGGTGTTCAAAATCCCATTTTCCATCTTTGAAATGGTTTAAATTATTCATAAAATGATGCTGCATGAATATTCAAAGCGCATTTGTTCTGCTTTGGCAGATATTCTCATCTCAATTGTGGGTCTACCCTGTAGTATACACAGAAAGTAGTACAAGAAATCTCCCTGCAGGACGAGATATATGGAAATGGGCTAAATGGAAGTTGATTGTGGAAGACGTGAAGAGTAAGTAAGGTAAGTTGTTCGTAAATGGTAAATAGCTCTGAAGAATACACATTTCTTGATTATCTTCCAATGCGGATTATTAATCTCTTGTGCCATATAGCACACAGACACATCACGAAGAAAAATACTCGTAAAACCTTCACATACATTTTTCTAATGTCTATATTATTGTAATCGCGCAGTTAAAATATATTCGAAAATGCTTGCAATTAAAACGTTAGACAAATTACCAATAAAAAGTCCTGTTTACATGTAATCAAAAATAAAAATAAATAGGGATTGTAAAATATCTTTTATGATGTTATGGCAGAATTTATGACAGCAGGAACCAGTCAACCAGTAAGGTTGACGGTAGAGAAATGTAAAAATTGTATTAGGTAGATGCAGCGCAGTGCAGTAATACGTATCATGTCGGTGAGTACTTTACTCAGGTTTAGACGAAACGTAGATGGATGGAGATTTTCAATCAACAGCACAATATGATTTTCGTGACTTTAACCGAATTGAGTGGTTTGACTCGTCCTGACTCCTGACCAAATGAAATGTCTAGGTGAACTAACTACAAGCACCGGTTTGTTGAATTACAAACATCCGACCCGATTCCTATTACTCTCGGCTACTTTAGCCATAATATACAAAGAATCATTATGAAGAAACTGGAATCGTTTAGAGTTGCTCAGAACTATACTGTTACTTGATTACACTATAAAATCTTCACTTATCTTTTACTACACAACAGTTTAGTCAGTCGTATCATTACAAAATATCTTTACCATGAAGCCAACACAATATAATATACTTGTTTTGCTCACTTCTACTATATAGCACTTGTATTCTCCATATCTAGACTTAAGCCATCTCGGAACAGGAACCAGTATGTACATAATTATATGAACACATAGTTCACTTGTAATATTACATAAAGTATTCCCTGTGTGTATAAGTGCTTATGTAATACGAGTAAAAACAGAATTTGATTTTCCTAATCAAAATCCAACGGGAGTCTCAGTCTTGTCTTCGTTTAACATAACATAATAAGTTGATGTGTAGCCAAAGTAATCCATACTTTATGAGAAACGAAGTTTGATTACTTTGCAGATTGGATGATGATAATCTATAGCGTATCTTTACACTCTGGTAGGTAAGTCATAGAGCTATAAAGACACCGAGACATTCAACTAATAATATGAAGCCTGCATTTACGTAGGCATTGAACTACTTACTTAAAGCTGAACAAAATAAGGCGAATACATTGCTTTTTTGACCTTGCCAATTTATTACATTACAAGCAATAAGATTATATCCACAATATAATATACACAATTGAAGTTGGAAGTTCTTGCTATGAACAATTGAATTCGGTTTTGCTCTTTGCACCATTGTAAGAGACATTGAAAGTACAAGAGTGCAGACACGAACACTACCGAAGTAACTACGAACATTTCAACAACTTTTCCTGTTTCAAACATACTTTGGTAATAAAATTGTACCTATGGATGTACGAAGGTCTCCAAGTTGTAGTTAGTCCAATATAAAAGTGCAAGAGTTGGTTGAAAGTATGCAAGTTGTAGCGGAGACTTGTATTGACATATAGCTTTAATTTCTAGAGTAGTCGTTCGGTAATATTTCTACTTTCCCGTCTCCAGTAGTTCACTTCAGTTATTACCTTGTTGTATTGCTTTATAACAATATATTACTATCTTGTAATAGTAGTTGTATTATTACTCCTACCAAAAACCTGATATCACAAAAGACACTCTCAAGTCCAAAGTCTTACTAGTACTATTACTTAGGATAGATTTTTCTTTTCACTTTATTTCGCTTTATTGTGAGTCAGGTGGAGCTTTTGGTTGGGTCTTTGTAATTGTAAATCCTTCAAGTCAGGTTGAGTAGCACTTGAGTGTTTCGAGAAGTCTCGTGCCGTGTCAAAAGGTTTCTTTGCATTTCATCAAGTCAGAAATGAAAAAGTAAAAGAACTGCAAAGTTGATTCCGTCTGTCTGACTTGTTGTGTCCTGCAAGCTTGTCTCCCAGACTTAGTTGAACATTAAGCAACACTGTACATTAAAGCAGCCATTAGATACGACATAACTTCTTTTTTGCCTTAACCCTTTGAGCACATGCTATATCATCCTCACTTTAGTAGAACATATGGTTGAAGTTGCACTCTTGCACTATGTTTGTGTCGTAACTATTAAACATAATATTATAATATTACGGAATAGGAGAGGAACCAACTTATTGCCCGACAGATTTCCATCTGAAACACTAAAAGGTGGATTGTGTGTTGGAAATGTGATTTTGAATTGATGTTAGGCAGTCAAAGCTTTTATCTGCTCCATCTTGGATTACTATTGGACCAGAATGGATTGGATATGATTCTTATTTGCATAAATGAAACGAACCGAAACGACTCTTCAAGTCGAATTACCTCTTCGCATCTTGTCTTGATGCTACTTATCATCCCATCATAAATTCTTCCGTGATTTTTCTGCTACATGCAATTCTCTATCTCTTCCTATCGCTGCACTAGTAGTGACACGATAGAAATATTATTGCCTGTAATATAATTTATTACTGCGTGTTATATGTTTTAATATCCCTATGTACCTACTTCTTAATACCAATCAACCTTTTTAAGTAGAGATCAACAAAGTAAAGCACCGAGTGCAGAAAAGTTGAAGAGTCACGTCGTGGGAAGAGACAAGCCGAAGCCATGTCATGTCATTTTCAAGCGACAGGACATTTCCTTGTTTATTAGCATTTAACTGGGTCCCCAAAGCAAAACCTGAACCTTGTCACATTATAAATACTCTAAAAACCTTGCAGACTTGTCCGTTTCATACTTTTACCTTTTCATGTCGTATGTTGCTAGGTATGGTGTGTTCTTGTGTTTTGTCTGGGTCATTGCCTCCAAAGTTCACTCCAGTTAGCAATAATTTTAACTACTAAATAAAAGTACACTCATATCCACATTAAAAGAAGATAGTAGCGTGAACAAGTAAAGTACACAACATGTGCACCAGTTTGTAGAAGTAGGTAAGTATAAGTCTGCAAGATAAAGTTATAAGATCTCTTTTGTGTGTTATCTCTCTGTGCATTATATAATGCCATTCACGTCAGACACACACACATTAAAATAAAAGTCTGAACACCACATCCGGACACGGACACACGAGTAATAAGCAGATATACTTACTACTTGCGTATAAACTACACACAAACATTTAACACACTCATGCTGTTCCTCTATTACACAATAGGATAGCGTTGTGAAGTTTAAGAAGTCTTAGCTTGGAGAACACAGACCTTCTTTTCTATTGTTTTGGTTTTTTATCTCTCAGGTCGAGATAACGATTGCTTGTCTTGTCATGTCTTGAATCGTCTCGTCTCATCTGCTAACTAAGATCACGTACATTCGTTCATTGTACATGAATTGCTGTTTTTCGTGAAAATAAGTATTGGTTGTTTGCTCTAGCTCCGGGATTCTTGACTAAAAGTACATATAATAATGTATGGTTCTGTAAAATGATTCCACTGTAGTTCAAATGACCGTGATTTGCTTTGCTTTTTGAATTGCAAGGAAATATGCCATTGTGATTGCAATGAATCACTACATATCTGTACCATTAGAAATATTATTATAGGGAAAAGGGAGACCGAGTGCATGTTACAAATAAAGTCAGTTCTGATTGTTCCATGCCTTTCAGCCCCATTACAATGAGTACCCAGAAGAACCTGTGCTTTCCATCAAGAAATTATCGTATCATTGCTGCTACTTCAATAGTAATGTGAAATGAGTAGTGCAGTGGCAGATGTAAAGTGGTCTCTTAATCTTTATACTACTCTGCTTCAATACAAAAAGCTTTTTTGCTTAAAAATTACATGAAATATTACGAATATCTACATGAAAGCTTTCTACATGTGCATTTATCAAAAAGTATTTCAATTTTCAACATACTTGGCTGCAAGACCACTTAAGGCTAAGTAAGATCTAGTAGTTTGACATATCTATCACACCACCTGGCTATGTAAGCATTTGTTTCAAGAATCAAGTCCAGGGGTGATGTGTGTGATAGCTCTGTACGATTACGATACGAATGATTGTGAGCAAAATGGACCTACCTAACGATAATGACAGAAAATACGGTCCAACTAATCTACAATTCATGTCGGTATAGCATATGCCTTATTGTGTATATAACAAAATACGTAATGCTATGTTTGTACATGTATACTTGAAAAGTACAAAGTAATATATTAAAGTATAACTGTTCAAGTGCATGGAAAACGTGCTTAGATTTAGCCAACTACGAATTTTAATTTTCTTTTTTAATCATTCATAATTTCAGAAGCGATTATTGCCAGTAGATTTGCCCATTTGTTAATGGTAACTGTAATAAAAGTCAGGCAAAATAATTAAATATTATTTCTTCCTATTTCTAATGGTGTCCCGAGAATAATACTGCTGCAAAGTAATATCTCACATTTAAGTAATTAAATACAGTATTGCTATTCCACCTGTGTGTGTGTTCCGTGGTGGTCCTTTAGAGTTTATTATTTACTGAGATACGTGTCTATTAGTTGGACGTAAGTGAACTGAATTGAATTGCTCTTCAAAGTAATGTCGGACAGGAAAATAATAAGCGTGAGTTCAGTTCATTTGATTCAGCTTGGTTTTATTTTGCTATTGCATAACATAATATTGTACATGCACATGCAAAGAGATTAACACGCAACTTTTTACCGAATTTTTTGACCTTTTACTATTTGGTCGCCTTTTCTTTAACATTAGTGGTAGGAGGTAGAGAGTGTAGATGTAATAAAAGAGTTTTATACACAGATATATGTGTCATTTAAATGCGCCATTATTTCCTCGGCCTTTGTAGCTCGTGTATGTTGAACGTAATAGAAGTTGGCATGAAACTATAAGGCTCAAGTTCTCAGTTACATTTATATTACATGAGTCTCGCCGTCTCGTGCATGTAAAATGTAAATCGTTTGTGGAAATTCTGTTTGAAGCAGTCACTCATGTCGACTGCTAAGAGAGAAACTAAAGTGCAGTCTAAATTATTGTTATAGTTATTATTGACCATTCTAATCTAGCCATTTACCTTCCTATCATCGACTTGACTGAATTCGCTCCTTTTGTCTAAGTGTAAAAAGTCATTTCTTATCAAATTACGGCATAAGTGGAAAAGGGCTGTGATTATTTTTTGCATTTGTTTCCTTCACAGAGCTACTACAAAACTAACACTACCAAACCACACGGAATAGTGTAGTGCTGCTTTATCTTCGTTTAGGTAATACTCAAACACTATACTTAACTAATCAACTCAACCAAACAAAGGTTTTCGGTTTTGGCATTTGCTTTTACTATTTACCACTTATTCCACTAGAATTACATTCTGTGCAACACATTTTTTATCTCTGATTGATTAGTAGTTTTCTATAGCTAATTGAAAACATAACAGTATATATTTAAGTCAAATTGCTGTTTTTGTTTTTCTCACTCAATGACTTCAGATTACACTTTGCTTTGATCCCATTTGGCTCTCATGCGAAAGAAATTCCAATACTACGGACAGGGAATTCCAAATGAGCTCTACATACAAGTGGCAAGTTTAATTCTTTAATATAATTGTACCATTTTGTATAAATTTCTAAAGCTTATGGCTACTCGACCCTTTTCATCACAAATGTGTTTCTTTTGTCAGCAGCACAAGTATAACACAGAGTGGCAAAGAAAAAGTAGCGTAAAAAAGAAAAGGATTTAAAACTCAATATATAAAATCCAATTTTTCCATTTTGGGAAGGCTTAAGAAGTTGTATATAGTTCACTACAAGTTTATTTAGCTCCTTTTTGTTTGTTCTCCATTTTATCTGCATCTACTACATAAATAAGTGGCTCTGCCCTTCCTGTGGCAGTAAGTGTGTGTGTAGTGGGAGCTTTTGCTCAATGTGTAAGTATGTACACACATAGTCAGTCAAGTCTCGTACTTTCGCATGTTTTTGGTTTACCTAAAAGTCAAGTATACAGAGCTGGGGCTTTTTTTCGCCTCGTTCTTGTTCTTGTTATGTTGGCTTAGTTTGTAGGAGTCTGTGGCAAAGGAAGAACATGCATGGCCTGAGCAGACATTTCCGCAAAGTTTGCTAAATCAAGAAATATGCATTCCCTTACGCTTGTCAATATCGAAACTAGAACTAGAGCTTTTTAGAATTCGAGCAGAGAAAGTTCCTCTCATGACTTAAGTATACATAACCTGTGTAATACCCTGATACATGTAATAGGAAGTAGTGGAGGATGAGAATATAGTTGCTCCCAGTGTCTTGCTGTTCTTTAGTATTCTATAGAGGTAAATTTTGCCATGCTTCCTTTTCGGTCTCTCCCTCTGCTTTTCGTAGGACTACGGGTATTCTGCATACACAACACGCTGTCAACCGCTACGGCTGCTTCCTGTGTGCAAAGAAGAACCAGTTACTAGTTTTACCCGTGGTAGTGTCTGTTGGCTTAGGACTGTGCAAGAAGATCCGTGTACTGTGTGGTAGGCAAGGCAAGGCGTTGAGTTGAGTTCAAGTTGAATGTGAAAGTGATGGATGTGTCTGCACTTAGTTTTTTATGCATTTCTACTATCCTCTCTCTCTCTCTCTCTTCTTCCTTTTCTCATTGAGCTGAGAGTTGAGTTGAGTTGAGCGAATGCGGTCGAATCTTTTTCTCCAATCGTTTCCTTGAGTTATCGATATATCCTCTTATCGAATATTTATTCACGAACCAGCCGGCTGTGCTCTCCAATCCTTTCTTCACACCAACTAAACTAAAACTTGACGAGATGGAAAATACTTTTTTATTCTTCCAGGGGACCTTATAAGTCAATGTCTTGTCGTGTCTTCTTTTGGCTTGTCGTCACTTTTTCCTTTCTTTCTTCTGAAAATTTTCAAATATGTGTGCAGCTTTACTTATCGTGCGGGTGCACTTGCTCGTACCATGCCATATAGACTTACTGCTAACAAATTGAATGGTTTTTTAAAGTCCCTGCACTACAGATGCACCTACTACATGGCATGTTATAATGAAGCCCCTTTAAACGTTATAAATATTATAAATACCGTTTCCAAGTAGAATATGACATAGCTTTCAATTGTAGAAGACTTTGCTGTCATAACGTCCAAACATGGGTTACTTTCCTGTATAATAGATTTTCATGACAAAAATTCGCACATGCTGTCGTTTTAACAAGACTGTTGCCCAAAAATAGGAGTACATCGATTCAATTCAACAGCCTTATCTTGATCCAATAGCCCACAAGCGCTCAATAGCTCCCATCCTGGTGTAATAATTTAAATGCACACCATTTACCATGTTCCCGATAAGAAAAAAAACGACTAACGAGAACAAAATGCGTTGGTGACAACCATCGTGCCATCATTGAAAAAAATAAGAAACATGAAAAAAGGTCACTTGCAACTTCATCACTAGTCCCACTACCTATGGAGCAGCAGACAAAGTCGTCAGACGAAGAAGCTTTGGAGCATTTTGCACAGGCATCTTTTCTTTCCAGTCTTTTTGTATCAACCCACACACGGGTTTCCTGCCTACGTACTACCTATTTGCCTACATGTAGTATTTCCGCTCGGATTCGTATCGACTAAAGGAAGACATGCACGAGCAGGACAGGTAGATGCACAGATAAACGAATGTAAGTGGTCTCTCCTTCTCGTCTGAGTTGGTGTGATTTTGCCTAATGGAGCTAATGGTCAGATCACACACCTTACTTGTCCTTTTTCGAGCAAAACCTTAGAAAAATTCAACTCACAGGTTACAAACTACTCTATTTTCTGTACATTACATAACATAGTGTATCTATTACTTAGGTAAAATAAGTACATCGTATTTCAACAAGATTTTTTCTATATATAGCGTGGGAGACGCATTTTAGGTTCACTACATTTATTAACATGGAGTGATGAATGGGATCTCTTTGCTTTCAAATAGCAACCTACTACTGTGTAATTCATTTGAGTTCTTTTTCTCTTCACTCACCAATCAATAACAACTTCGAATGTTTCACTGTCATGTCCTTTCTGCCCTTAATCCATAAACGTTCCCTCAATGTACATAATGTTCTGGATTTTATATAAAGAAATACGGCAGGTATTTCCTATTCTGATTCGGACACAATACCCAACCCAAGCAGTCACCGCAGTCTTGTCGTATAAACCTCTTTTTTATGTTCATACTTATTTTCAAAAATTGTGCTAGAAGACTGTTTTATTCGAACGAGAATTTTGAGACTGAACTCAATCTGAAAATCGATTCAAAGATATAAAATCCGGATGAATGTATCTGAATGCTTCCATGTGAATTCAACTGTATGAAAGGCTTACTATTTTTACCTTATCAATTTTTTCATTCTGTTGAGTAGGTCCTGAGAATCAATTAGATCGGTAAAGAGTTTCTATCTAAAAGTGCAGCTTGAAAAACATTAATATCTGTGTATTCTATTATGAAAATAATACATTATATGAATGACTACGCTTTTCAATGGCTCAACTTTAGTATTCTCATATAACTTATCTTTGGTTAGAAAAAACATCAGCCCAGTTTTAGATATGCCTACCCAGATTCACCAGAATATATTGTGCAGTGCACTTACACTGTGAAATATGTCTATAGTGGAAGAACACGCTTTCAAACCATTTCTACAATTACAATTCAGATGTCGAGAGCCACACACACACCATTACATCCTATGGTTTAGCGATACAGAAAATGTAGGAGGAGGAAATCATAAGAATACGAACACTTCAGTTCACGTGAAATACCTTCCTACTTCTATTGCCGTATAGTGCATACAAATAGAGTGAGATAATATTATTATGAACTCAATCGGACTTGGAATGCATTGTAAATTCCAAAGAATACCTCTCCATATACCAACTGCCACTTGAGTTTTGTGCGCACTACAAAAAGCAATGTACCTAAAGAGCGATGGATGTGATCCAAAGTTTAGGTAAACTTTGTGCAATGCATAGCACAATGATACTATGGAAAACTACAATGGTCATTCACCATAACATTCTATAGATGTATTTGTATCTCAAAAAATTCTCTGCCAATGTACAAGTTCAGATAAAAGAACCGTTTCTACCACTCTTGGGAAAGGAAAAGAGAGATTCTTCCTTTTTACTTTTTGCTGCTGTATATATCCGCATGTATCGTAAATGTATTATCGAGAGCTATAAAAGGCGAGAGTGTAAATTGCACACACACAAGTTCAATAACACAAAATATCACAAGAGCTGATGGATGGGCTGAACTTAAATAAATACGCATATGATCCTAAGTGCATTGAAATATGTATTGGCTATAACTTTGCGTCTTAACTTTCTGTGCATTTCTTAGGCAAGCACCCATTCCATTGAAAATGCACCAACATACCTTAAGCTATTTGGATGTCTTTAATATATACTTTAGTAAATATGTGTACGAGCTATGAAAGTTTTAGACCATCCTAATATCTTTGCTAGAAAGATTGCTTTTATACATTGTTGAAACAACTATTCTTCCGTAAGCAACAACAACACAAATTTCTGGTTAATTTGTCAAACATTTTCACTGGTAGAAATTAATTTTCCATTCCAGGTTTGGAAGAACTACATACGCGAAATAACTGAAATTCCTCCCTTCAGCAAAGTTCAATTTGACTTTTAGCGTCATAATAACTTCTATTTTCTATTGTTGCAATAAAAGTAGAATTTCCAACTTATGTACATAATTAAGTTTAAAGATACAGACAGACGATTCCTAAGAATAGAATTCAGTTCGATATTTCTAGTGAGTCGAGCTAAAGTTTAATACAATGTCTCAAACTGAATATTCTAGAGACGGAAGCATAATAAACTACTGGTTTTGGTTTCTAATTGTTTTTTAATACATAGTTTCTCCTACACTCCCACAATTGTGGCACCAGAGCGTATTATCGGTATTAACGAAAATACTCTGCACACTGTTTTATATCTTGCATGAAGAAAACTTTGATTAATTTTGTCCAGAAACAAGTCAGGACAAAACAAAAACAATCTATTTCGCAGCAATACTACCGGAAGGCTGGTAGACACTCTATGTACTATATTCCTACGAATACTTCTTGTAACTGTAACAGTTCTGTATAATATCAAATATGTAGGTCAAAAATAGGTTTAATTGAACAGTAACCTGCTTGTTGGACATAAAATGTACTGCATAGTTATTGATCATATGTACATATTTGTTCTAAGGTAGTACGAAGATTACGTACTGACCTGCACTTTATTTTATTGTCCAATTAAATGTTTCCTTTACTTTGTTTACTACCGTCTGCTTTATACATAGTCGGAAAACGACTGGATTAAAACCAACGAATGCCTAGTAGTTGTATGTAGGATTTCTGTTTTTCAGTGACTTTCTTTGCCATGTGATATGGTGACAACAACAAGGCAGAACCCTGTTGCGTAGCGGAGCATGACATCGGCATTGGAGTATCGTATGGTACAGAATGGCATGCCATGCTACTGTAGCCGAAACAAGAACAACATCAGACAACCCTTCTCTCTTTCTCAATTTTCGGGAATTTGAGTTTCCCCTTGTGTATGGCTGTGTGCGTTGTAAACTAAGTCTTACATACGTATAGTGCCTTTTCTTGTTTTTCCTTTCTTTAACTTCATAAGGTAGAAGTCAGTAAGTCAGGTCAGATTTCATGCAGAACCCTTTCTCTGACTTACGCCCGTTTAAATGCTAGTGTAAACAGATCCCGTGTGGAATGGAAAGGTTTTTCTACTCCTACGCTGTTTGCCGTCGTCGACAGGGCAGCAAAGAATCTAACTTAAGGCAGCTAGTAGCCACTTACACTTAAGTCAGAGGAATGTGTCGTCTTTATCTTTTCACTTGACTTATACTTTCGACTGTCGAGTCAAATGACATCTAAACAGAATTTGTACATTTTTTGCTGAGGAGTAACCTAAATATAAAATGCTCAGAGGTATGTAATAATCTAATAATGTTGTGTCAGAAACATTTGTATGTATGTAAAATAAAAATAAAATTGAATTACATAATTTTTATAAAAAAGGAAATTCTCGGTTCGCACAAATAGGTCATCGTCATAAATATAAATTGTGAGAATAATATGCTTGTAACACAAAAGGTGTTAAATAAACAATCCATCACAGTCCACACAGCAGGTAACTTGAAAATAGTAATGCCTAGAATACCGACACACGCTACAATCAATTAAATACATTTTTGTTGTAAAGTCTGCTTCAAAAACAAATCGGGTTTGTATTTTTACCCCTGGAATAAAGAATTCATAATGTATCGTTTCTTTCATTAGGGTTACTATTACTTTTCTGCATTTATCCATTAACTGTATGATAGGCCTAATGTTACACTCCTTAGAAATTCACTTTTACTTATACCGTTTGTATAAAGTATAGAAACTGTTCTCTTTTTCTTTATACACTTTCCGCTTGTATAGCTTAATTTATTTTTAGAGTAGTAGAAGTAGATCCTTTCGCTTTTAACTTCTTTTTGAGTTTTTCTCAAATTACCAATTTGTAGTTGAACATTTCTTAATGTTATTGGTCTTTGCCGTAGCTGCTTACACATGAATGGTTGTACTAACGCTCCTTAGGGCTGAAAATGCATCTCCGGCATTTTTATGTTCAGAAACTATGTCTCAACTAAGTAAGTGGCTATTGCTTTGTGTAACACTATTTTTGAAGGTGGATCGACAAACCGATTCAAAAGTGTTGGGTTTCGTCTTTTGCTTAGCGGGTTGGCGTTACAAGCCCGACCACTCGACAAACCGCAGCAAACTGATGTTCAAACCACCAAAAGATCTTGTAATAAATGGAAGGTTCATATTTAACATCATATTGAGCCTTTTTACAGCAAAACAATATTCATTTTTCCCATACTGTTCACATTATGATATTTTATGGTGGTTGTTAGCAATCTAGGAAAAGACCAGGAATCTGCGTACGGTCGTTACGATAAAAAGGAAACAGTTTACCCATTTGGGAATGAATGCTAAGGCCGCGACTGGAGACTATTATCGACTTATTTATTTATATTTATATTTCCTTTTCCTTCCTTTTATTCATCTTTCCTACAATTTGTATTTCTAAGTGCGTGCTTTTCATGCCATGCAAAAGCGTATCTTTGGAAAAGAATGAAAGCTAGTCAAACAGCCACTCCTTAATACACACATACAAGCAAACTGCACAAAAGGAAAGATAAAAGATTGTAAGAAGGTATACAGTGTATCTTTAAGACTGCTTTTACATGGCAGTATCTGTACATAATGTACCCATAGTATAAAAATGTAATAATATGAGCCATATTTCATTGTTGATTCACTTTGTGTGGCAGTTCGCAGCCTGCTGCCTTTTATTGGGAAATTAGACTGTCTACACCCCGATGTTATGTGTGCTGGGGTGTCTTGTATCTTCTGTTTAGTGTATCCGCATCCTCCTTCTCTATGTCAGCATCGTATCCGTCCAAATACAATTTTTCTTACAAGATATTCATTCTTTAAATCCAAACCACATTTATTTTCCTTCTTCGATAAAGATTTGAAGATTTCTATGCAATATACCTATACGGGTTACTCAAAGGCTAAGATATGACGTGTGTGGAACCAATAGACTACTCTAGTACTCATACTATCTTCTGTTTGAAAGAAAAAGATGTAATAATACGACAGCTGAATCTTATCCAATGTCAGCGTCCTCGTGTATTGAAGTTACATAAGTAGCAAATTGTTAACACTTATTGTGTGGTTACTTGAGACTTTGTTTCTCATATTTTAAGAAAATAGTAAGTTTGAAAGGAAAGCAAAAGCAGTGCTAGATTATACATTGGAGCATAAAAGGGCAATGTAATTTTTCACTTACTTATTTGTTACTTTACTTACCACTCACTAAGCCAATAAATTCTCAAATTTCAATTCAAATCTTTGTAGGGAGATAAATGGAGGTTCCAGATGAGGACAGCAGGTATACTTATTTTACGTCATATTATAAGAGCGAACATGTAAATACGTACATAAAAAATGTAATTTTCTTTGAAACGTATTTGGATGTTCCTTTTTTCATTTTGAATTGAAATATATTGGAAACAATGGACCTTTCCCTTTCATATTCCCATTCTAACGTACAATACAAAGCAAAAAGATCAAAAATGTAATTACGTTCTCAGCGTTTTTCATCTGTCATCTTATTAGTTGGGTTCTATAGCTTGCATATTATTCCATACAGTCATTTGCCTGCTTCGCCCTTTGCACTGAATTGTACAATGCTATCTGTTTGCACATCTTGTTTGTAAAATATTGCTTCTTTTGAATGGATAGTTAACTCAAGCTGAGGCTCTTCTACTGGTATAATAGTAGTCACACAACAGTAGGACAGAAGTAATTAAGTCGTCGTTCAAATGCAAAACCTTAGGAGCGACTGTAATACAATTACGTAAAAAGTTTATTAGCCAAACTGCTGGTAAAAAGTTTCGCAAGCGATGCAGATATCAACATGCAGGCAGAACATTTTATTAGTAAAGCGGAGTAGGAGAATATCTCATGCACATGGGTGGAGTAGTTTGAGCAGAAGTGTTTAATTTACCGAGTCGAATTTTCTTTGTAACGATTTTTACAAAGGATTCATTTCATCCGCATCCTTCTTTACATGATCTATCATCGAAGGCTTTGTACCCATGAAACAAAAATTTGTATCTGTGTCAGTTACTCAACATTATTTACATAACAATCAGATAAACCTACAAATCTAAATAGAATGAGACGCCTAAACTATATGTACTCCATTTAAATGTATCAAACTTAACATATAAACTTAACTGGAGATTTCAAAGCAACGAGTAGGCATTTCCTTAATATACCTACTGTATATTTTTGAAAATACTGCAGTTCTTCACTTTTATGTTGATTTGTCTCAAAAGACTGCTTTACTATTGGTAAAAGTCTCCGAATCTCTTTATTAAGTTCAAGCCGCGTATATAGCAACTAAAAACAAAGAAAATCTTATACCTCCAAGTTTTCTATAAACTTTCCAGTAGAGAATACTGCTATAGTGTCATTTTACCCGAAACTTTTTTTGACATTCCAGAAGAAAAGCCAATTCCATAAGAATCAGAACAAAATTTCCGTCACTCAATTTCGACGAGGAAACCCAGAGCTTTGCAATTGTATGCAGATATCATACTGCTTACATATATATTACTCTTGTGTACTGCACGTTTGCCCTGCAAGGAATAGTCCAACTGAAAATGCAGCTATGGCTATAAGCCGAATGTGATGTCATTTCAAGGAAGCACAAAATGCCAAAAAGGCTCAATTCAACTGAACTCAATTCAAGTACCTACCCAAAATGAAAAAAGACGTGGCTTGACTTTTTCACATTCTCATTTCTGTATGTATGGATATTAGGTACTATACCTTCCAGTTTTATGGCAAAAGCCAAAATACAAACAACGCAAAATCCCCTCAGTTGAAAGGCAGACAGAAAGAAAGAGAGAGAGCTGCACACAGGAAGGAACTCACAGATTGAAATTTCTCAAGATCCTAGAAGTTATTAGTTATCTACTTACTACAAGTTGCTTCTAGCTCTAAAGTAACTGTACAAAATATTACAACGTATATACTTTGACGGACTGTCTTGTTATATTATAGCCAAAACCAGAAAACTACCCGTGGATAGGATGGGTACAATTTGGCTTATAATAAAGAACAGTTGGTTGAGTTTTCGCCCTGAATCGGCTGTCGCACTATTCCGTCATGTTCTGTCTTTCTTGTCATTGTGCCCTTAGCAGTTATGTAGGCCAAATCTTTTGACAGTTTCCTTAAGACTTCATTTCCTTCGGTGACTGTAGCATCTCAGCTTCTTCTCCTTTGGGAAAATATAAACCTGGCCACATTGCACAGCTTCTATTCATCCATCTTGTTTTAATTTTCCATGTATCCCCCAATGTCCTCTTTATGTCTTTTGCTTCATAATATCAAAGTTTATATTTTTATTCACCTCCATAGACGATCCTATTTGTTATTTTGTGGTTTAATACATTTCGTATGTTTTCATCTTCCTTTACATGTTGTATCCTTCTCTTTGTGTGTTCTTCTCTTCTCACGTCTATTTCAACCTGTCAACTTAACATTATCTCAAACCTATTGCTATTGCAAGCTTTACCATTATTTGGCTTTTATTTACACTCAAGTAGTAGACTATTGTCACGTAATGTTACGACATTCACATAACTACCTACCACTGTCACGTCACACAAAGCTGCTTAGCCTTGATGCTGTGGTGAATCCTTTTTTGACTTTTGTCCCCATACAAAACTATCTCTTCTGTTTTAACAGACAAGTGCCGTTTTTATGTATTAATATGGCATCTACTGTGAACCCAGATTAAATTATTGTTTTCTTTCCAAGAAAAATGTTTTTACAGTAAAGCTGATCTTAGCACAATATTTGTTGAACTTTAAACGCTTATACTTGCATATCCTCCTCCAAGTTTTATAAATGTAAATACACGTGCGCCATCAATTCCTTCCTAAACATCAGATCACAATATGAGATAATCATTCTAGGCAGTTGTAACAGTACGTGTAAGTTTGACTCAAGCTATTTCTATTGTTTCTTTTCCCAGACAAAATTCTTATCTCAATGTAAAATCTTGTATCATGCGTGCAATACTAATACTAATAATATTACTTCCATCTCTGCATTATCTGTATTATAAATAAGACAGGTAACAGCAAAACTTGCAGTCGCGTCCAAATCTCCATGCTAGAACAGAAGTACGGTGGTAGAACAAAGCAAATTGTTTTCAGAGCAGTATGTTCAGCACAGCAGCAGAGAGCAATGCAAAACAAATGTTCTTAGTTCTTGTCTCGACTTATTCATTGTCTTCTTTGGTTACAATCCTCATGAAGCAAAGATGAGTCTCACAAGCTGTCGCTTTACTTGTATGTAATTTGTATTGCGTCTTTTCACTTCCTTAGGATTATTAAGCTACCATGTCCTGCACAGTATTCATCCGATTTGGCATGTTAATAACTCAAAAGGCCAAATGAAAAGACACAAGGTAAGAGCATAAATCTATATACGTCAAGAGAACAGTTCATTTATGACAGACAGCGTAATGTGATATGTAATATCATGTAGCCCCTACTAGGAAATGAACTAAGGAAATAAACAGATACACGATATTAACAATAACACAAACAGTAGTAAGTTGTAGAAGCAGAGAAACGCAAAAAGTTTAAATGGTAGAGACGATTGGATTCGGGCGGAATGGACATTGAAAAAGACAGAGGAGAGACCCAAAGGCCAAATCCAAGTGTGCATTGAATTACTACTCGAACTAATGTAATGTACTTACATTTATATTATATGGAAGCAGTAGCTGCTATTAGGATTCGAATTATAGCACAAGGGACCGTGTGCGTCGTATTTGCTGCATAGTAATTCTTATAATTATCCGATGTGCTATGATATGGTAGCAGTGTTTTATATTATCTTGGAAGTTTGTATTTGCTATGTATTACCAGAGAGCTGCCGGGTAATGGAATAATAAAGTAGTAGTGGTATAATGAAAAGAAATCAAATAAGCAGAGCTGTCCCTTGGAGAGACAAATCGTCTGAATTTAACGTGGCATAACTTACCAATTTGGATTTCTTGTGTTCGTTTGAACAGTACGGCAGACATACACAGTCCATTTTTTCTCTTTACAGTATTCCAGAGGCAAAGCCGAAGGAGTGAAAGTCATAATACGTATAATATAATGCCGTCTTTATCTCATTTGCATGATGATTGCATATTACTTTAAGTTTTTTCTTGGACTTCCACTGTACTTCTATTTACTATTATCTCTAATGTAATAATGTGGTGGTATATCAAAGGCAATAATATTACTCTAATGGTATAAGTAGTGTTCCCATCTGATTTGACTCTTTGGAGTTCTTCATGTTCTTGTTCAAGGCTCTAGGCTTGTCTTTACTGGGATGCACAAACAAATCTCGCATCGTCGACTTTGACTTTAATGTTTATAGAATATGTTTTTGTTATTGTATTTAGGAATGATAGGAACACAAATCATATACATTCCTGTCATAATGTCTTATGATGATGGAGGAATCTCATATTTCCATTCCTAGGCTGTATTCAAATACGAAACAGATAGAATCGAATTTTACAAATGTAAGCACAAGCTGAACCTGCTAGCATTGGGAGATTAAAACTTTAACACAGCCAAAGGACTATGTAATTATGAAGCTTGAATTAACCATTTGCAACGGTTGAAAGGAGTAACGAAGTACACAGTGAGACGTTGTGAACTATGACATGGTAACATTAACTATGACACTGTTTGTTAGTAGCAGTAATATAACATAATAGACTGATGACATGTATTAAATACATCGATGTTCATTTCTAGAAATATTCAAATTCTGTTCGTCTCCCAATTCAAAAGTTTGTGGCCTTCACTTTTAAACGTTAAACGATTTCGCATAGCAGTGTTTAATTAGAATACATTGTATATTTGAACCTGTATTACCACAGTAGTTACTCTGAAAGGTCAAAGGTAATAAAGGAGGTCATCGATTGACCCCATCCATGAATTCAACCTTCCATTGGACCACTGGAGTACTCGTACCAAGTTTGAAGTCACTATCTCAAACGGTCCTTAAGTTTTCGTGTTGAAGGACAGACGGACAGCTTTAGTCTTTGTATGAAGCAACTTCGTTACTTAATAAATTTCATTTTTCTATCATTAGTTATGCTAATTTTATACTAAGGAAACATTAAATACGGTAGATGCACCTTAAGCTGCTGAAATGAAATGCAAAGTATCATTCATGAAGTATACGTAGTCCTCTTATCGTTAGTTGTAAAATTACGTGCTATAACAATTCTAAATTCCTTTCGGTTATTTCTATAATAGACTCGTGAAATCCTAAAGGCTATAAGAAATTTAAAGGAATTACGTGGAAATGATAAAGTGCTACTGTTTTTTGAACTGTTTAAATATTTCCAAGAATAATTAGATGGCTATAGGTACGATTAGTTTATATGCATAATATGTTTGTGGTACAACGATAGGTATATACCTACATAATTTTATAATATTATAATGTTGTAAGATTATGACTTTATAGGGACAGGGAGTCGTTACCTTATTAAGTACTACAACAATTAAACTTGCTGTTCGTTAAAATATTGTTCGTTACTATATATCGAAGAGCAAACATAACATAGGGATAGGTAGGTACCTAGTTGAAAATTTGAAATCTTTCTTGTGACTTAATCCGTCTTACAATTACCATAGGAAATGAACAAACAACCATCCAGTTTTCATTTAGAAGATTAAACCAACATGAAATGGGATTATAACTTCTTCGCACATATTCTCCAGCTCGTGAATTAATTATAAAATAAGTATGGATCTATGTGCCTAAAAACATTCCAAGAGAAAGACAGAAATGTTTATAAATTCTACAGACAGGAAGGCAAGTCAAGGCGGCAAATGTTGTCTAATCAAAGAAACTCATAGTCTGATGGACAGATTTATCATACCGAAAGAACTTAAAGATGCCTGTGCCCTTTACAAACATCCTAACAGTCGGTCGTAACAGTATAATATTTGCATTGGATGTGTATAATCTACATGCTATTTGTCAGTTCACTATAGTATAGCGTACCTATATAAGTTTATAGTATGCTAAGTTTGTGTCCTACAGATAGGAGCAGTAAATACATTAGTACATTCGGGCAATCCCGAAGAAAGATGATAAACAGTGCATTAGCATCCATTTTACTTTATTTGTTTCTTGGATGCGTCCACAAGTCAAACCCCACTAAGAAATCCAAAGGCAAAGAAAGGTTTCACTGTAACGTCTTGAGAGCTGTAATACATTTGTCCTCTTGTGTCTTGAGTCTTCTTGTCGTGTCCCGGAGATGATGGATTACCTTAACTCAACCTCAGTTCGACTTGATATATCTAGTCTGTTGTGAGAAGTTCTCTCGTGAGTTAAATCAAATATCCTGCAGGATGCCAAGCCTAACTATCTAACAGAACGCACTAAAACTCATTAATTCGTCTCATCTCAACTCTCAGAGTAAATCATTTTCACTCTCTATGGGTATTTGCTATGCAATCACATCAATTAACCCAGCATTACTAAGTATTATTGCAGTCAACCATATGTTCTGGGTGATGTATCCAATCTGTGAACTAAAATTGAATTAGATTCTTACCGTTCCTATTCTGAAGTGTGGTTTAAGTTTAGGTCACCCTAAAATAGTCTTTCTACTATTTAGATTATAACTCTATAATACTTAATTTGCTAATCAATTATCAGAATAAATTGAAAATTCAGACCCATTAACGTGTGATATTGTCATGTATTATTATTGCCACTCTGATAAACTACGATCTTTGCTTGAAAATGAAAAATTGACGCTGAGACAAAACTACAATAAAAATGCTGCTGCTTCTCCACGTATCACTGTAAATTGTACTGCATGATTTTATACATTTTAAAGAAGATGCTAGCCATTAATGGTAACAATGGGTTTGTTTTTCCAAACTAGGTATAAGCTGCAGACAAGGCACGTACAGCACTTGAGTGGATCTAGCATGGTTTGTTAATAAGTGATGTATAAAAGTAAAATGTAATGTCCAGTCGTTTTGGTATTGTGTGTGAACCTGGAGTGCAATTGTGCCATGTTTGCTTTTAGCCGTCCTCTCCTCAGCTAATCGGCCTAAGTGTAAATTATTTGGATAACTTGAGCTCTAATGGCCGAAACGAAAATGCATTTTGTGTAATTACAATTACTGTAGTCGGGAACACGTGCACTCTTAAGTATGTACTTTGCTCTTTCATGAAACAGTCATTTTAGAGTGAAGTTATTTCCCCGGGATTTTATTTGTGTGTGCGTAATGTTGGTAGTATACCCTTTCACTTTCTTCCCTATTTTGAATTAACATTGCAGTTTCAAAGTTTTAGCTGTACACGTTAGTTAGTTTTGGCCCAAGTATTTATTTTGGTAAAGGGTGACATAAAGGAATGAGGGAACACAATTCTACTCTTCTTTCCAGTTGACATCTGACATTTATTTTAGAATTTTCCTCTCGGCTTTACGGACCATTTCAATGAACACATGATCGCCTCTTTTGCACATTTATTACGTGAAACAACTAAAGAGCGTTACGAAATATGTTGTGCTATTATTATGTGAGTGAGAAGTGTTATGGATGAAACTTTTAACTTTTCCCTTAAATGCTCCATGCAAAGCTTCTTCATTCTCACAACATCCTCACCAAAGAAGAATCTTTATGTTTTAAACTTACGGCATGCCTGTGTAATGTTATACGCAATGCACAATCTGTTAATGGGAGTCAAGCGTACAACTTGCGTAGCTCCGACTGACTGCCCTGGCTTATAGTTTGCAAGGCATAACCCTGTTAAAAGAAACATGTGCTCGTTTTGCTGTTTATTACTTAGGAATCTCTCTCTGGACGTGATGCTGACACTGGTGGCAATAAGATAAATGGGAATTACACTCTTATAGCATGCTTGAATCCTCCAGCTTCCAAGCTCCCCAAACTATTTATTACTACACGCACAAACAACCAACACTTTAGACTTTGGCGATATTATTTCATAATGCAATGATATGAGCATTGAGCACCCTGACTTAAACCGATATAGTTGTGTTATTATTGTTATTTTCTTAAAGCTGCAGGGAAAAGAAGGGACTGTGCTATAATTTAACTTAAATCTCCTCTACGTACTTCAACATGGCTCGATACGCATCTGGACGATTAAGCGTTTTATGCATAATTTCTTCTGCGGGTGGGATGCTTGCAGTGAAAGCAATATGCGTAACTTGTGTGTGGTAAGCTCAGGAAGCTGTAACTTATGTGTTCCTGAGATCATTCGGGTCATATTGTAACATACATAACCTGTGTTGTAAACATACCATCATCATACAGCAACATTTATGCAAAATAATATGACAACCCCAATAAACTATTTCGCCAAGTAAATAACTAAAAACTACATATTAATTTTAATTATATTTAAAATACGGAATAACGAACAGTATTATTGAAATTGGTGTAGTTGTGTGAAATAGTTTGCTGCGATAAGCCATGTACTTATATATACAACGGCAATTAATGCTGCCACAGATCCATTAGACTTTGCTATTAGCAGTATTTTAGTTTGTTGTTACAAGAGTGAAATCTCAGCTCCTTCTTCCAAAATGGGCGTATGGATGTTAGGATGAGTTGAGTGAGACTGTGATACGCACTGCCCCTGCTAAGATGCAAAAGACTGATTTGTACATTGTAATGCGATATAATGCCCACGACGAAACAGAACAAAACTATTAAAGACAACCAGGAGCTGAAATACAAATACAACGTCTGTATCTTTGTATTACGTGTTATTACCATTAGGAATACTACTAGTAGTGGTAACTGGTAAGGTCTATAGCAGAAGCTCGGCTAGATTAGTTTCTTCCTTGTGTGAATGTCTGCGTGTAGTGTTAGCAGTAAAGCTTCGGCTGCCGATGAGATGTAGTAGTTGTAAAATTGACCCCAGGAGAATAGAAAAAAACTGGCATTTATGTCTCGCCTAAAGATGTAATGCTAAGGCAGTTTTGTTGTGAGAATTACTCCCCGGTGACTTGCCCATCATTCGATACAATTTACATTACAAGCAACTCACTCAGCCCAAGCTACATAATACATAACGTACCAAAGTATGTTATTATGTATCTTTATCTCGGTGATGGTGTGGTGGTAGTGTTTACGGCAGATATCTGCACAACATGGACCAACTTCATCCACACACACATAATGCCTTTCTTGAAAGGAAAATGAAGTAGCCAAAGCAATAAGTAATGCAATGCTTGTTGGGTGTAGTGAGTACTTCTTCTGTGTCTCGCTCCTGTAAGTACAAAAGCGTAGTAAAAGACATAAATAAATACTTATGAGGGTAGAAACAATGTTTCGAGCTTATGAGGTTTATCATTATCGTAACAAGCTAATTTACTCAACTTTGGCCATCAGAGCTAATGTAATATGTTAATATATCGAAATTTTAAATCAAGGTCAAAATGAAAGAAAATCAATAATTATTGACAGACAGGTTTCTTAACGTGATGTCTCACTTGGATTGTAGGTTCTAAGTAGCCGAGTCATGATGCAAGAGAATCTGGTGGTAGGAAGAAGGTAGGTGAATCTGTAGGAGCTGTTATGACTTGAACTAATCTTAAGCTTTTGTTCTAAATGGGCAACCATCATCCTCGTGCATCGCACTTTGTTTGATGAAGGTACTCTTTTAATGGACAGATAATATTATGTGGTTGCATTCTAAAATTCAAGTAAGGATTTCAATGCTCAGACTTTTGAGTGCTATTAAATTACACTTTACACTGCTACTAGTGATTGTAAGACTACTATAAGTTTGTTTTTGATTCTCAGGCTTGCAATTAACTTGTTAAATAGACACACAGGCGCAACTAATAATGAAAGCGTAGGGAAGTTTGCGTGCTACTAAAATTGCTCAGTGTGCTGTGTGGGTAAATTAGTAATTAATTTCCTTGGCAAAATGCAAATGTCTTAGGATAATTACAATACTTCAACTTAAAGCGTTGTAAAATTGAGGTGTGTAGTAGCTCCACTGTTGTCTTCATATTGTGTCTACATAACCTCGTTGAAGTATGAGAATTATCTTTCTAAAAATCATAGCTGCTTTCTTCATTCTCCTGTGAAATTTACATGTTTATAATTACACGCATGCGGATTATGCTTACGTTAAAAACGCTAATTTTTGAGAAGAAAAGAAAATTACTACATTAGAACATTTATTAAAGATAAGCTGAAAGTTGATGAAAAATACGGGGTACCTTTAGTACCTTACCTCTACCTATATCATTATTACTCACTCAATACACTTACAAGTGACTGTATTTGTACATATATATTAATATTATACACGTACACAGAGAATAAAATCAAAGTTTATATATTGTACCTATTTCATTATTCAGTAGACTTACTTTAAGCGTTGTCTGTTGTGTTACAAGATAGTGTCAATAGTTTAGGTACTTTTTTATACGTAGGTATGTTTATAGGTAAGCCTATAAAAAAATGCCATGCTATTTCGTTAAAATCTTATCTGCGTTTGTGATGGGTCTGGGTATACAAATTCAAAAATTACTATTCTCATTTCCTTCTTATCTTATTTAGAACAGGTAGTAACGATTACAATGATGACTATGATTAGCGGCATCACCAGGCATTGTATGTTGTGTACTGTTCCAGGAGTAATAATCTGCCATTTAATCGTATATAAGATGCATGAATACCTACGAAGTGCAGCTGTAGTTTAATTTTGTAGCTTTGACTTAATCCAGGCAGACGAGGTAGGCAGAGTGTTAATATATTTTAGTATGCTCAGCAAAAGCAAGAAAATGTGTATTGAGGGTACGTTTTCATGTTCTACTACAAGATATGTGTGCAATGTAACTAGTTGTTTGGTAGATAATTGATAAGAAAAGGTAGGACAGTCAGTGTGTGGAATACAACAGACTGAAAGGAGTCAGGTCAAACTAAACATGCAAAGTCAAGTGAACAACTACAAAATTAAAAGTAGGCAAAAAATGAATAATGAGTTTAGTTTACCTTCACATTATTAACTGTGCGGGTTCACCTTCACTTCTTTAAAATTATGTATGCATGGACAATCAGTGAGAAAACTGTGCACGAGGTGTTTGTATGTGAATACTCGTCGTTTAGTAGATTATACATGTAATTTACACTGCTGCAGTATACCAAGTTATCATGGAGTAAAATCATCATAGCCAAGCAGACAAAAAGACACGACGCAGTTTATTATCACAATAGAATGATCAGGGGGTTATTGTGAGAATAAGTAAACCAAGAAGTAAACACACTGTTATCATTATGGGAATTCGGAAACGAGAACGAACTTTGGGAAATAGGAAAATCTGTAATTTATAATGTGGTTAATATTTTATACTGATATTTTTAGAGTCACAGACAGTAAGCTATCATTTTATAAATTCAATTGACTTCTAGTGCTACTTTTGACTTCATAGATCAAAGAAAATGTTATATGTACATAGTAAAGAATTCTATGCATTTGTAGATAAAGACACAAAGTAAGTTCCCAAAATGGAGAAAAATGATTTCCGTGAGAAAAGATACTTAATTGCTGTGTAGATTCGATATGATCTTATTTAGTAATCTTTTCAGTTCAATTCTGTCGTGTCATGACAATTTTACAGGTTCTATGCTTAATTCAATATTAGTAGTGTAAGTATCGCCAGTACCACTTCTTTCTTGCAAAGATAAAAGATAGTTCATCTATAAGAGCTAAAAGCATAGCAGGATTTGTAGTGGTAGCGAATCTAATATTGCTTATAGGAAAGCTATCAATCTTTGTGACTGCTGTAAATTCATAAGATAAGGCACTTTATGCCCATGAGAAAATCTACGTTGTACTGTGTAATAGATCTTACTTTTAAGCCTATCCAATGTGTAACATCCTCAAACACATCGTATATGCAATAAGCACTTATAATATTAAACCGACACTTTTTCTAGAATGAAGTGCACAAAAATGGTCTAAAGGTACTCAAGCGAGGATTGAATACGTACAGTTACTTGTGCCGTTCCAACCTTTAACTATAAAACGTACTTGGCTTGGGTTATGTGAGCAGCTTGGCTTGGCTTTCTGATCTGATGATATATTGCATCGGCAATGTAAAGTACTTACAGAGAGAGTGAGAAAGACATTAGACGATGATATTCACATGTATTTGTGTCTTCTTTACAACGTATATCACAAACATCTAGCACCATCAAAGTGCACCTAAAACTTTCACCATATAAAGTGTAATGTATCTGTTGCTCTGTGTTCAGTGTAAAAAGTTATGGGCACGGTTCATAATAATATCATTATATCATTTGTAAATAGAATTAGAAAAAAGAAAGACGCTCGCATCATTCCCCTAACTCTTATTTAGTTTGAGTCAATTACATTTTCTAGCTCACGACTACCAATACCAATATTACATCAAAATTACAAACATACATAGGAAATATTATTACCATAATATGTATATCATATATTGTATTGCTGGAATGAGACGTGTGTGTAAAAGTGAATATTTCTAAGATGAAATGTAACTAAAAATGTTTCTGATGACGATGTGGAGCTTAAGGGCTGGGATGGGTTCTTTATTTCCTTCGGTTCGACTCGCTCCATGGCTCAGTTAGCTTGTTTTGCTGGTTGGGCTTGAGGTAATCCATCAAAGTGACATGCCACACCATACATACGTACCACTATGCATTATAATACACTACACATAATAGTTTCAAACACAATTCTTTCGGTTCTGAACGTCAACTGTGGACGGATTGTTAACAAGGCATAAATGTAGCAAAGAAAAGCGCTGCGTATAGTAATATTACTAAGCTACTAAGAGTGCAGCATACTTCTAAAGAATTTAATATACTAACTGACAGAACCGACTTACATTAGAACGTGTCATGTCAAAGAAAAGATGCCATAGAATATTATGCTTCAGAGAAAATGCAACTGGATTATTATTATGAAGTGCAGTGGCATTGGCAATCTGGGCATAGTGCACTCTGCACGGTGTGAAGGAAGTAGGGAAGTCCATTCTTTTGTGTATGATATTTCAGATTCAATAGGGAAAAGGAAAGAAATTGAATTGAATTCGGATTGGATTTAAAGCAGCAGATCTACTTACGTTCTGATTCTGACTTGATTTGATCTTGGTAGACGTCTCTCCCACTAACTCAAACAAAATCAGTTTTCCTACGTTCACATTCACACTTTTCTCAATTCTTCGTAATAATCCAAAATTCATGCCAAATCGATAAAGTATCATTATTATACTGGAAACGTTGGTAAGTATTTTAGATACAACGCACAGATACTTATGTACCTGAGTCAAGTAATGTAACACTTATATGATGGGGTTTTGCAAAAAAAGTCCACAAAGAGAGATTATCTTATGCTTCCCTCATATAAACAGACACGGAAGCCTCATATAATCTGAAAATTGAATGAAAACTTTATTTAAGGTGGATTACTTGCTATTATGTTGCAGGCATTTGATCTTGATCATGAAATGATCCTGTCCCTTCAAATTCACATCACTTTGAAGTCAAAAAGTGCAGTAGGGGAAAAGAAAAAAGAGCCCTAAATACTTCATTCAAAAGAATTGTGCGATTTCTGCTTCCACTACTCCAATACTGCCCATTACTTTTCTCCCCTTGAGCCAACGATTATCTATCCGTCCTCTACTCATCTAGACCGAAAGTGGAGATGTGGAATATGTTACATAACAGTCAACGTCAACAGTGGTAATGGGTACTGTACGGAGTAGTCAGCACAAAGGATAGCACTTTGTTGTATCGTTTAAACTCGAGTGGATTAACGAGGACTTTTGACGTTTTATAATTCTCCAGTACTCCGGAAAATGTCGAAAAAATTAAAGGGCGGGGGTGCTCTTGATCTACCCTTCCTCATCCTCCTACATACCCTACCACCAGCGGAATGGGATTTTAAATTAACTTCACAGAGATTAATAGCTTACAGTTTACGCAGTTTACTTTCGGATCCTAGAACCAACAAAGGCTAAGTACAGTTGAGATATACTTAACGCAGAAGATGCGGTACATATACGCAAGAATGAAGGCAATGCATTTATTATATAATATGTGTACAGTAACCATATGTCAACAATTTCATCAGAAGCTGAGTTTGTGAGTTTCACTTCAGTGTATCTTAAAAAAGAACGGAAAAAGAAATTCCCACTTGAGAAATCTGGAGAGACCAAAGGAGTTGAGACTGATGTTTGTACCGCACTTACCATTAGCATGTACCATACACATTTATACAAGCATCGCTTGAAAGCTACTTTTTCCCAAAAGAAAAGTCAAAAAAGTAAATTAAAAGCTCCTCCCCATAAAACAAAATTGAAACAAATGCTTCTTCGGAGAAGAACGAGAGTTTAAGGTATTTCTCATCACTCACATGTCATTCCAAATGGAAACGACTGTTAAACAATACAAGTAAAACTCCTCTTCCTCCACCCAGAGGAAAATAAGATTAATTTTGACGTAACGATAATTACTTAGGTATTCGTACATATAAAAAATTACTGAAGCTACTACACGATTAATTTACATTATTGTATAAATACAATTGTGCAGCGATATAAAATGAAAAGAGTAATGATTGCTAACAATAACTATAATATCAATTGTTGTTTCTTTTCCTATGCAGTTAGTTTGGAAGCATCCGGTATTGCTAACTATATTTGACTTTGACAAAGAAAGAAAGCCAAAATTATTTTCCATTTAGTATTAGCTGACATTACACGAGCTCAATTCAATGTCAGAATGGTTTGCAGTTTACGGAGTGCACGCGAAACATAAAATCACTAACATGAAGCTCTAACCCCATATACTTCATATCACATTTAAAACTGATTGTATGTTGATGTCGACTCATTTCTGCATAATATGACTAGCTATTGTAGCTATATACACAGATAAAACAATGTTACATAACTGTAGTGTATAATACCCTTCTTGTTGATATTGCGTTACTTTACTATGTAAACTGCACAGAGCTGAATCTGTTTTAACCAGAATCACAGATGAGCACAATACACCAGAGGTATATCCCTCTTCCAGTTTTATTTGAAGACATTTAGCCAACCATAAAATCTATTTAAAGTACAAGCTCACCCCGAAAAATTATGCAAATGGTCGAAGAATACACTATTCCAGTGCTACTGTCACTGGAGAAGAATGGAAGAAATAATCTACTACTAATATTAGCTATATTTATACAGTTGTGCAGTATGTAGGCACAAGATCCCGCTTGCCACCATAATACAAGAGGATTCAAACACTAAGTTGTTACAATAAGCAGCATGCCATGTAACAGAGTAGCTGTATGTATATATGCAGCATAATATCGCATAGGCAAATAGGCATACAAGTTATTGTAGTTAGTACCTCCGCCTTGGTAAGAAAGTCTGAACGAGGAAAGGAAAACGGAAAAACATTCACTTCGTCAAGTTGGTATGGACTTTAGTCTTGAAAAGCTTCATCGGAAGTACAGCAGTGCAATAACCATGCAAAACAAAGAGTGTAAGAGGATCAAGACAAGATTTTCAGAGGGTATGAGACCAAGACCAGCCCTGTGGTAATAACACAGTACCACCCTCCCCATGACTTATACAAATACCCGACAAATGCTATCAAGCCATAACATGGTAACCACCTTCAGAACAACTTTTTCCACTTTTCCCGGTTTTAAATTTGACACATCGTAAGTGAATTCTTTATGAAGACAGCACACACTTTAAACAAGCTGAAAATATTTTCTGTGTCAAAATGAAAAATTGTTCACCTACACATTTTAAAACTAAGCTGTTAGTAGTTTTTCATATTAGGTATGTAAGCTTTCGTTTCGGGAAATCCGAAAAAACTATTACGTATTTACTTTTCCTTCCCTCCTCGCAATGTCGTTGCTATCTATCTGTATGTTGTATTATTTTTCTCCCAGGGAGGATTTAGTATTTATATTTCCTTCTTTAGTACGTATTATTCATACACAAGAGAGTAGAGTATCTGCTGTACACCTTATGATGTCACATTATGTCCCGGTATAGACTATACGACTCCTACCAACGAACTTGTTTCTTCAATTCAGCTCCGGCAACGACAGCACAGGATACCACAGCGCCTTGAACATGTTCACCTATTCATTCAATACTTGTGTTGTGTCTCTCTAACTCTTTCTGCTTCTGTAGCTTTTACTTTACCTTCCATAAGCTACTACTCACTTTTCTATTTTCTTTTGAATTCATTTGATGCCCAGTGAAGCTAAAAACCCCAAAAAGCCAAATCACATTGAAAGGAGCCACGAAAGACGTCAGTGTAGTGACACTCTACACCTTAGCGAAGTCTAACTTTATAGACGTCCACAGCCAAGCAAATCAAATGCCAAAGCAGGGCACGGCATGCGACAAGACGAGGCTATGGCAGTATTATTACTAAAAGGTATTTGTATTTTGTGTATGCGTGTATAAGTGTGTAAAAGGATTTTAGTGCGACTGGAGACATTTTACGTTTGAAAGATGTAGTGAACTTGGTTGCATTCAAATTCCAGTCGAATTGTAAATCTTTGCTTCGGCTTTAGTTTAGTCATGCAAGTGAAGGAGAGTAAAGTAATGAAATGTAATGCAAGGCAATGGAACACACACACAAGACACACAAGGAACAGAGAATAGTCAACTCTTGACGTAGTAATTCAATGCAGCATCTAACCAATCCATTCCCCAAGTCCAAGTAATCTTTTCCTTTAGTTTGTTTTGTTGTAGCCTGCTCATGTGATATGCGATGTGATGTGGTTTACTTTTCTTAGCTTTAGCTTTATACAGTTTTATTGTGTTCCTGTCAGTCATATAGGGATCGAGTATACTTAGGAGACTGGAGATTCTCGTCGTGTCCCGTGAATATCTCCTTTCTGCATACAGGCACCACACAGCACTAAAATAAGATCGCATGGAAAGAAGGGATTGAGCATTGAGCAAAACACAGTAATAGTAATAGTAGTACAATACAGTTTAGTTTTCCCGTTAGACCCTCAACCAACTCTCCGTGTACAAAGTCGCAGAGAAGAAAAGAACGATTTGAGGGAGGAATTTTATGCCAATGTGATGTGATCGCATTTATTTTACTCTTTCGCTTTAGTTCTGATCTATCCTACCATTCCGATCTTTTATTTCGTTCCTTGCATTTACCACTGCACAATGAAATTTTCTTACGGTCTGGCTGCAAGGATAAAATACAAATACAATGTTTGAAAGGAAAACGAAATGCCTAAACATACAAACTGCTTGCTGTGATATTGTTCTGGGTTAATCGCACGCGGAGAAAGTTGAATTTAAATGAAAGACAAGACTATAAAGCAATGGAATAACCAAAGTGATTTCTTTACTGCGCTAAGGTTGACATGACATGATATTGAGATATTTTAAATTCAATTTTGATCTGCTGGTTGCTTCGTGGGCATTAGCACCAGACTTATTTCCATATTTAAAAATAACCAGGAAATATTACGTAGGATATTTATAGTAATGCCTCTGCAGTTCCAAACAGAAACTTCAACCATAAACTCGAGTAAAAGCGACAACAAAGTTTGGAGATGCAATATAATGTTATGTATACAATATTTGTGGTGATATAAGCACTCATCTTTATGGAGCAAAGTCCTTTCACAACTTGGTTAACATTTGTGAATGTAAAGGAATACGGAATAGAATTAATGCAATGAATGAATGTCTGTCATTTCAACGAGAGTCCTGCCTCTACAGCTTTTTTACACTTTCTGCAGGCATTTGACAATCGAGTATTTTTGGTGAGTTCAATGTCTGGAATGAGACTTAGGTTAGTTCCATGTTCCATCAACCAAGCCAGTTGAGGGGAAGGCAATTTTCGTATCATCCTTCCTGTTTCTGATCCGTTTGTGTGTTTTCGACATAACATTCACAGAGCTATCCCACGCATGTTGAGACTTGAGACTATCAAACGAAAGCAACAGAAGGTATCTTTTTTTCATTTCGTCGTGATTCAATGGATCTTTCCAATGTATATTTATAGCAGAAAAGTAACGCAGTTGAGTATCGAGTATGAGTAAAGGGAAGTAAAGATATATGAATACCTATACAACTTTTATATAACTTTATATCATGGCCCAATGGCCTAACTACTATTTATATTATTTCTATCCAGCCGTTGGTTGTGAATCAATAATATTGCAAATATTATATACTAAAAACATATAGTATAAGTTTGAGTCTATTGAATTGCATTAATAAATTAGAATCTAGTATAACACAACCCGTAATATGCTTTGGGCTTTAGGTATATAAAATTAAAATACCTATGTATTATTTCTATTGCGTATTGCATCACAGTGATATTGATATCAGTTATTCATTCCTTTTAACTTAAAGAGATTCTAAAACCCCCTAAAGAAATTCAACCAAGTTGTCCATACCAGGCAAAAAGGAAACTCAATTTTCAAAAAGATAACATTGACAGCATGGATTTCTCTGCAGGTATTGAGGGATTCAATAAAAATTCAGCATGAAATCTTGTACAGAAATCCGAGCACTGTGGTTTATTTGATTATACTTGTATGTAATGTTATTTCAGTAATCAGGGTTATAGAAAGATACAGTACCTTACTTACTATCTAAATAGTAATGTTGTGTATATTTCCAATATTTTCTTGGTGCAGGTAAACAAATGTAGCATGTTATTTATAAAATAGTTATCACAAAATTATTAAGCATTGCTAAATGAAATATTTTATATAGGAGTGGATGCACAGGATCCTACAAACCAAATGTGAAGAATATAAGGCGAACTTGAATTAGTATGAAGTAGGTACACAAAATTAAAATTTACAAAATCAAAGGTAATTTATTTGAACAAGATCAAACATTACTTGAACTATTTCAAAAGCAGAACTAGGTCGAAAGCATTTCGACTAATGTGTAAATTCAATTAAGATATCTGATTCGGATATACATACGACATACATAGTGTGTTTAGTTGTTGTTGATTTATATCTGAGTGAATGATAGGATTGGGAAGAATGGACGTGTTTCAATATTTGAAGAGAGTGGGAGAGGAATCGAACTATGTGGTCCATTGGATGTAACCGTAAGAAGTGTGTTTGTAAGTGTCAGCCTTTCGGACAAGGACGGACCCCACGCTGGTGAAGATGAGAGAAAATCCTTGGATAGCCCATAATCCGAAAAGACGATGCGACAGCAAGTCCTCTCCCAAACCTAAACTTGCAGTTGTACATGATACAGATACAGAACAGTCGACATTTCTACACACACCCAATTCAGTTCCAAAGGGGAGAAAAACTCGAATGTCATTAAGTTGTCATCGAGAGCGGCAGCTGGTCTTGATGTGATGTGATGTTGGATGTTCAGTTCACTAATCCAGTTTATCTCCACAGCAAAAAATATCTATAAGTAAACTTCCTTCCTAAGACTTACTCTAGACTCACCCAGTTCTACTTTTATTTGTCTAATAGTCCACTGCTGCTTATTTTCAGAGATGAGGTGAGTGCTCTTAAATAAGTAACAGTCATACCTAAGATATATTTTCCGAGGAGAAGGCAGTATAAAAAACATCTTGTTAATCAAGAAAAAAATATTACTATCTGTACTTGGCACACTAACAGATATTTGTCATCAGTAAATTATTTACTAGAAGTGCAATATTTTTGCACCAGTGCAGAGTGTGAGAACGTCAATAAAAACTTAATCTCATAAGTACATCATAATTTCTTTAAGTCAATGTTAGGAATTGGCTGAAAGCTAGTTCATGTGTGCCTGTGTACAATTGATGCAAATTTTTCAATGTTGTAATCTTAACTAAGGAAAATGTAGATGGTGGTTCTATACTGTTTATTTTTAGAAGAACGCATATTGTAGTAATATTACAACTCAGGCAACAGTCTGAGTAATTAAATTACAAATATATATCAGCAATGCTGGAACTGCTGGAACCGTAGCTATATATAACATATTTATAGTAAAGTCAATAATAACAAACTTGCTGCAAAGTTCACAGTTCAGCTTTTCAGTCAACTGCGTTGTACAAGTTGCGACATTGAAAACTGCAAAGTTTTCTTTTGTACTTCACGTGTACCTGTGTCTAGTAGGCGAATATAATACACTCGGTCGACCGACATAAACCTACTATTGCAATAGTCTGGTATTTTATTTTATAAAGGTAAAGAACAAGACTTTGCACTAAAAAGTCGTGACGCTTCTGTACTTTATTACATATATTAGCACGAAAAGAAAACCTCCAGTTTGTGTTGCACCACCATAAACTTTTTGTCATCTGAAAGTGATATATGTGATAGGATGTGATGACACGGCATGTCAAACGTAAATGTAACATGAAATAGCAAGCAAAGAAACGCTGACTAACGAACACTTTTGATGTTATGCATCGGTTCTGTAATTCCATTTGACATTTTCACGTGCGGATTGCGAGCTAACTTGGCGTGGTTTTCTTTCTATGCATTCTATAGTCATTCTTGTTAACGAACATATTTGATGAATGATGACGATGTGCATGTAAGCAAAATTGTACTTATTGATTTGGTTAGTGTAGAATAAAATAATAATATCACTAAGAGCTTATAGATACTCATGGATAAGTTTTTCTCTTTGTAGTGCAACTGCAAATTCAATCACATAAAGTCAAAATCAGTACCCACTACCTACAAAATGTTATAAAGCAATAGTACCATGCTGCCAGACTGGTTCATAGGTAAAAATATCAAGAATGCTCCACTGCTGTCACTAATGATATCTACATGTGAATAAAACTCCGCTATAGGTGAACGATAGCATCTGGAAAAATCCTATAGCATCGAAGACTCAACGAGAAATTGCTATTTAAAATATACCGTGTTAGCTGACAATAGACAAAGCAACAAAGCTTTAGAGTCAGCCAAAATAACACTAAACTACATTGCCAACTTAGACAATTGATTTGAGTAATTTTCGCTAAATTATTCATATCATAACCAATTAAAAATACAGCAGCTACTTAATTTTATCGGGTATTTAGTGTTTTTATACTACACCTAGAATTTTATTACATTATGCAGATACTGTGTCTGCAAAGAAGAAAGAATTGATCCACTTTTTGAATGTTGTAT
Organism: Pogonognathellus flavescens; assembly: GCA_019776165.1. Classification (NCBI taxonomy): domain Eukaryota; kingdom Metazoa; phylum Arthropoda; class Collembola; order Entomobryomorpha; family Tomoceridae; genus Pogonognathellus; species Pogonognathellus flavescens. The sequence goes on along the minus strand of JABASD010000307.1, from coordinate 43,180 downwards.
AGCGATATTAATTTATATCTTAAAAAACTGTAATGATCTGTTTTTAATGAAAACTAGAGCATCAGTTATGTTTACTACTACCGTCCTACATCTAAACGTCTATAGTCCAATCAACGGAATACATTTGACTCTCTTAAATAATATTGTAATAGTACTTGCCAATTATTGGCATTGAAAAGACATCACGTTCACGTGTGTATGATCGTAAAGCTTTTTTGTAATTTAAAACCAGTATTCATGTTCCATTCTGTACAGTAGAATACAATTTAAGCGTCCATCTGATTGTAAACAGAAGCAAAATGATAGTAGGAATGTCAATGTGTACTTATAGTAGCCCAACACAACACACGAGTGAATCAATACAATCAATAAACATGACAATCAAATGGAATTAAATAGCCGATGCACCACTACTGTGTTTTGTGCACTTTTTGGCATGGGCATGTATACAGACACTGTAAGTACTTTCATATCCTTTGTTGCTCAGCCAGCGACCTACTAAATGAAAAACGTTTTAGCTGTAATACCTATACGCAACAACAAGTATGATTCCACGATTATATTATGCAAAGAATGCAGATACGCGTTCAAAGTCAAGTTAAATGAACCAAAGGAAGGAGAATAGCTTGCCAATTATGAAATGAATACAATCTTATCCATCTGAATTTAATTAGGATGGGATTCTTCTTGCCCTCAAGCTCAGTACAGTTATTCAATTTAAATCTTGGCTAGGTTTTCCATTGCCAATAGTTCTTGGTACATCTATTATGCATGCATATACTCTATCACAACGTGTTCTATACATTCCATTCGTTTCTCATCTTGGTAAAGCCATCAATGCTACTTTTTTGCTTATTGGGCCACAGTAAATGCGTTGTGTTCCTTTGGTGTGGCATTATTGCATCTTGCATCGCACAGTTTGTCTCCTGTTATCTTCTGATAGGATCTTCCGTCTTGTTTCTCTTAATTGAAATATTTATTCCTTCTGTGTACTACTTAAGAAGATAGCTTTGCATTGATTTGACTGTTTGTTTACACTGTCAGTATGATATCATTCATCAGAACCTTTCAAAGATAAAGACGACAGTCTGTGTTCCTTTGCTTGATCAGTTTTCGCTTTAGCCGTTCATTAAACATCTGCATAATACAAGTGATAGTTGGCCTGAAGAAAATTGGATGTCAAAGAATGTCTTTTTATGTTCATAAGCTTATCTTCCTTGCATACATAATACTTTTGCCTTGTAATTGTCAGGATATGAGTCGCTTCTTCACAGTGAAATAATTATGCTTATACATATAGCATTCACCTTGTCAAAATGCGACGTACATAATCTCTGTGCATGTATTACACAAAGAGAGAATGTACTTTTGCTTGCGTGATTCCATGCCAGCCGTCCGAAATGATCTTCCTTGTGACACTGTGACTCTACTGATTCTGTGATTATAAAGAATGCAATTTCATGCTTTGAATAGTAAATAATTTTTATTGCATTGTTGTCAATACTTGAATTAACAAAAGGTTGACAATAAAATTACTGACGCTGTGTAAGAAGTATAATATCATCTGCGAACAAAATACAGAGAACAGTAGTGTTCAACACACATGTAGGCACAGAGATAACAATGTGTGTTTAGTAATTCTGCAGGGACATTGTTTGGATAATTCAAACAAAAGGAAAGGGATTGATGAAAAGAGCTGTTGATTTGAATTATTACTTTAGTCACACAACCATAATACAATGGAGTATAAAACAACAGCCCAGTCATTTTCCTTTAATTCAATACTCAATGAAAATGAAGGGGAGTAACATTGCATAGTTTTCTGTAGTACGGTTTATGCTCACTTAAAACTTCAAACATGAAATATTCCTATATGTTCATAAGTGCATGGCCCAATGTGGCAAAAGCTACTAATTAAAACTAGATGAATTGGATTAAAAGAGCAATCAAGGGGATAAACAGGAAAACACATGTTAATCTTTCCTGTCATCAATATTTCACTCACCCCTGTTGAAACGGTTGTTAAAAAGAACTAGTAGTGGTATTGGCAGCAAATAATGAAATGTAATCCAATTTCAACCATAATTTCTCATCGCAGATTACATTTACAACAAGAGGTTGTAGTTTTTAGGTTGAATGATTTTCGACGGCATCGCCACACAGTATGCTACTTGACAACATTATTTGGAAAAAGTCATGTAGGACACGGCTTGCCAAACAAATATCAGTTTAGATGAATTATTATGCTGTATATTTCCCTATGCATTTGGATGAGACTCCCTTTTGTGATTTGTTGCTTTCAGATTATACGTGCTACAGTTTTCCACTGTCTGTGAGTTATTTCAATGTATTTTACGGTCGATGTTGCATTCATCATTACTGCATGTAGTAATAGTAATATATTGCATAATGCAATGCATCATGATACCTTCTAAAGACAGTATTTAAAGCTAAAAAAGTGTAATAATAAGTGTACATTGTAGTTGAGAACGACTGAGGAACACAATGGATGCGTGTGCGTAACATACGTTGGTGAACGTCTAAAGGGCAATACAATGCACAATAAGTACAGATAAGTATCCTTTGAATTTGCACCAAACTCACCATACTTTCCTCTCTTTTGTTAAATGACGCGAGCTGATATGGGGAAAATTAGGTTTTCAAATGGGATTTTCTTATGGAATAATGGCTTAAGTTGGGCTTTCGACTTTCATCGAATCAGTTTTTGTGATTTTCCTACCCGTAAACTTCAATATTATAGTTGTTTCATGCAGAAGAAGATATTACCATTAAAAATAAAATCTTAATCCAATCCTGTTTTCCTTGTTCTCTACTACGATGAAGTTCACGGTAATATTTATTATACCAACTCCATTTTATATCTATACTCAATCTCATCCAATTTAGACTGTATTACAACCAACATTTACTTCAGTTAATACTGTGTAGAAGGCCTGTAATCTTACAGATATATACAGTTAACATTATACTCTCTTACCAGTTTCCTCTCAGTTTCAACATGGTAAAATGGTTCTTTAGCTGCAGTACTGATATATTTAGCATCATAAAGTAGAAAGGCATCAAAGAACGATCAAATAAGGATGGATGAGTCATCCTAGACTCATTTCAAGACAAAAGAGCCAATTGTGTCTTCGGTTAAGCTGGAATCCAAACGACAAGGCAGGATTCTGACGGAAACAACTACACCAGTTACACCACACACTACACAACTCCTGCACATATAAAACATTGGTTCTGTAGTTAAAGCTAAACTGTTGTAGTCTTCCTTCCTATCTTGTACACATAACATTACACGTTAATACAATTGATGCGACACAAGCTACACACAACCTACACTATAACTTATAACTCTACACTATAACCACTACACAGACTTACATTAACGTGCATCTCTTGCTTGTAGAAGGCGAGAAGGAAGGGGATGAAAAAATTGCAGCTCCCGTTGTCGTTTAGTGTAGTATGAGCCATTGCCATTACGTTTCAAGAGAACACATAACTATTATTATTACGCCTTCAGTTCTTCTCTCTTATATTATTTTATTAGTATTAGGGCATGCACCACAAGTTCTTCTGGCTATTTCATTCTTACTTAAGTACAGTAACTATAAATACGATAAGGCAAGTACAACCAAAAAGGAATCCACCTTTTATACATATTGTATAGTAAAGTGTCCTGAATATGTACTACTACGTGTCTGCAACTATTTAGAAGCCATAAAAGCATGGAAAACACAATTTCTGCAGGAATAAAGGAATGAAGGGGATGATGATGAGATGAAGAATCTTTGAACAAAGCCAATTCAAGCTAAAGTAAGCTAAAAGCCTAATTCGATCGCTTGTGCTGTTGTAAGTATATTTATTACATTATGATATCTAACTCCATACGTACGTGTGTAATCCTAGTGCGTCTCCCTTGTTCTGTCCCAATCCTAATACTAGAACAAACCTTTACTACTTTTGGTGATGGTGGTAGTATTTAGCTGCATGCAGAACTGGATGGTCTCATCTGGTCTTGTTTCATTGTTATTTTAACTCTGTGGGCAATGCTATGACCAAAAGACCAAATCTAGAAGAATATAATGTAGAAAAGACGATGACGAGGACGAGACCACACCCCCATATCCGTCACGGTTCACTTGAACGAGAAGACTTGATTTCCGTCGTCCATCACATCAAAATCCCCAATGTCTCGTCCGTCACCCGTATAATAATGTATAAAGTAAGAAAGATTCGCAGAGGACTGTCTTGCCTCTGCCTTGTCACCATACGAAGGAAAAGAAAGCAACTCGGCAGTTCATCCTGTCAATAGCCTACTTATAATAATACCCTGTGATACTAGTCATCATCCCTGATCATCCCCTCTGTTCTTCATCCGCAACACAGACTTATTATTTCTCGTGTGTGCGTATGTGTTTCTGAAGTGTAGGAGGTGATGCAAGAGCAGCAGGTTTACTATACTCCTACCACTACCACGTATTTTGTATTGTACTGTATTATTGCTAAAAACATATAGTGAGTAAAGTACTATTCTTACTACTGATAGATAATACTCAGGAAGTTTCTACAGAAATAAAAACTTTTCCTTGTCCACTTATAGGTTCTAGTATACTTTGTCGACGTTCATTTCATGCTGTTGTCGAGCCGAGTCCACTGATGTGAATCGAATTGCAATCCTCGCTTAGCTTTTAGCTCTATAGAAGGATCTGGCATTTGCATGTAGCAAACTAACGCCTGCAACTGCTTATGCACATAAAAATGTAACGACTCTTTTTTTGTTTATGCATTAGCGATGTGCAGGAGCTAGGTGTTTGTGTAAAATTGTTATTGCGAACATAAATTTATTATTAGTAAGTACACAGGTACTTCAATCCTTTAGCCACATTTAACTAACGTTATTCACCACACAAAGCAGTGTCTGCAATTTATGAAATGCGAGGACAAAGTTAAACAGAACAAACAATTGCAAAACGTGTGAAAAACTATCACGAATGATCATTTGGGATCCTAAACAGATTATGTCGGGACAAAACAAGCCAGAATAGGACAACGGATTAAATATTATTCCGTTTTGTTCCAACGGTTCTTTCTATGGTGCATTCTAATAATTGATGCTACACAGATAGGCATATCTATCCATAAATATGATTTGGTTATTTCAGAGATGCTAATGCAAAGTGGTGGGCTTTGCCTTTAATATAACACGGAGCAACTATAATAAATATCTTTGCACATTGTTTGTGATTTGCATTTAACTAAGGATTTATATTCGATCGAACAAGAGCAGATTCACAGCGGAGTGAGCTGATATGCCCAGAGATACTTTTCTGATATATACACTCTAACTGTATAACGCAAGTTAAAGATATTACGATACACAAACCAAGAAGGGTATTTCCCCTCGTCTTGATTTTATCTTTTTTGATTGAATCATTCTCATTCTCTTTGACCTGTCTTTTTCAATAGACTCACAGTCACTCGTAGGTCGGGAGGGCTGGCTGGCGCTAGTCTTCGCAGATTAATTTCTTTTGATCTCAATTTATTTAATTTGATCTCATCCTCTTATCTAATCATTGTATGATCGCTTGTCCCTACCGACCAAAAGCAACCGTTATTTTTTACTGTGTTCGTTGCGCCTATTCACGACGCTAAATAACTATACATACTTACTTTACTTACCTACGCTTCTTCAGTGTTGCTTACGATTATAATAGGTATTATAGGTAATACCATATTTATGATGCACAGCAAAATACTTGTAGAAAGACATTCGAATTCTTAATTAGTGATTTAAAATTATTTACATTAAAAATAGTTTACACCACTTATAAATAAATGCATAACGTAAACAATATTTTATCTTCAGGTTATTAGGTATTAAATTTACATAATATGCATATAATATATTTTGGTCTATTTTGTTAATATTATTTGATTTGATCTGCAACAGCAAGAATATCTCAATCTGTTGGAACAGTTGTGTCATTAGTCATGATAAACAAAAATTAATGAATGCAAATGTACATGTAAGTATACAGGCAAAGGTAGTACCTCTAACATTATATAGAGTTGACGAAATAATTAAATTCTTGAACAGTCCTACACTGTTTATCCGTAATAAAAATGGAAGCGTGTTGTAAACTGCGGAGTTGGAAAGACTTGTTTAAGACCATAATCCATGCTTGTATGTTGGTGTAGGTGCATGTGTCACGAAATGAACAACTGTCTACTGTAGCATTTTTAGCTTTAGATTTACTGGTTTTTACTATTTTGTAACGATATTATTTTCAACTTTTACTAATAGGCATGTCTGCATTTGCTAATGTACGAGACACCTGTGTGTTTCACATTATTACCTCCTTACTCTTGCAACTTAATATCGTCTCTAGACTCTACCTACTTATTGAAACTGGATTGATCGACATCGATGAGCAATATTATGGCATGATCGATTGGACATTCGAGTGGAATTGACTCAACTAACTAAGCAGAATCCTTTCAGTTTATTCAAGTCGAATGTCATTTTAAGTACATACTACGCTTTCAAAGCTTAAATGGCTCAAGTTTTTCATAAGTAATTGTGTTTTTCTCGACTGCTCATTAATTTTATTAGTTAAATCGCTATAAAGACTTTGACCTTCTTTGTTATGTTTTATTGAAATACAATTACATGCCATATAAAGCTCCAGACTAACATAACAAGATGACCAAACCCATAACATAACTCAATCAGAAGGCCAAATCAGATAAGTTAAGCGTCAACGTGAGAATTATTACTTTCATGGGCTGAAAAATGGTAACAAGATAATGTTCGTAAATATATCCAAAATGATTGTTTGTCATCATCAGTTCATAGCTCCCAAAGAACGCTACAATCAAACATGGATTTAAAAATAAAGGATGGAAATAATCAAACATGGATGTAATTAATTCTGAATAAGATACCTAATACCTCTGCTGTAAGTTTTAAGTTTGACGAATCTTGTCTACGTATTTTTGTTTCTATTTATTGCTTCATATCTTTGGTACTTCCTACTAAGTAAGATGGAGGGTCAAAAGGTCTCTGACTACATGTATTATATTAAAATACTTTTAGTATAATATATGAAGGTTTGTTGGCGATGGCATACATATTGCATTTTACTACACGTACCTCGTCTAGGTACAACAAAATTCTGTAAAGAAAAAAACATACTATAGTGCAAAACCGGTTGCTAGACATAATGATTGTCTTTTGTTTTTGAAAACACTGTAATGTATTAGTATTATGATTGGTATGATGTACAACGAATAGTCGTGGTGTTGTTAGTTATAACAGAATACAATGCAAATTTTTAAATGAACACTGGACACAGCCCTACTGCGTTTAGGTGAACTGACTACTGACATATATCAGTTTATATTCACAAATAATTGGAATATTAAAATAACATATCTACTTATCCAATGCCAGAATCTGTATATTCAGTACATTGAGTTACTCACCTACTTGACTATGAATAATGTTGGCAATAAAAATACTCCTGTCACGTCTTAAAATCCAAGGGTATTAAATTAACATTGAATTTCTAATCTCATTGTCTCAGAAAGTCTAAACTGTGTCAAACAGCCATTTAAATCAATATTTGCAATTGCATACTAAAGTAGAACACAAGGTTTGATTTACAAAGGAATAAAATTCATTGTATGTGATAAAAATAGAATAAACCGGTACAAAACTGGGTGCAGTTGACATTTAAATCAGGGAAACTTAAGAACGCGTTGTTACAAAATATGTATCTAATTTTACAATGGTTTTGTATTTTTCGTATTCAAAAGTTACTTGGTAATGTACCACTGCCTCTGCGTTTAACTTGAAATAGATTTTATAAGTGAGCTTTTATCAGATCTTTCTTCAACTCCTTCAATGACGTGTCGAGACATTTTATAGCAATAATTAAACCTCTTTCGCCTCTTTGTAAGTTTTGGTCATCATAAGTAATTGCCAATATACAGCAGCAACATAAGCTAGCGCATTTTCTGTACATCACTGACAAAGTGATCGAGCCTTTGCTGCATGCAGTTGCATTAAAATATTTATTTTGCAGTGAATTCAATGCATCAATAAGATATTACGGTCCATGACATATAATGACAGGGTATGATGAGTGTCTTATCTAACATATCAACTCTGTTCCTGCCACATACCGGTATTTAAATATTTCAGTCGATAATGCAATATATAAGAGAAAAGTATGAGTCCATACGACGGTTCTGACGAGTTGAGACACTAGAAGCGAATTCAAATCATCAGTAATCTGCATGCCTTTCCTTACCTACTACTGGTTTTGCTTTGACTTTTTATCTACTTTTTACCATTACTAAATGTACGTAAGCTTTTGCATCACTTAAACCACTGAGTATGTTAAGCTTATACTACTATAGCAATTTAGCAAAGGTAAAGGCAGTCTATCCTTTTACTACACAAAACAAATCACTCACAGACGAGAAACCCGCAGGAATTTCGCTTCTGACTGACTTGGCTCTACACAGTAGTGGTCTGCTAAGTTTTATCTAATAGATAATATATTATGTTTGACTTGGGCTCTTCATATCATGTGTGCCATGCCATGCCAAGTCAAAGCAAAACTGCGATTCTCTCTCCCTTCCATTTGCCAGTAGTGCAGGCAACTGACAAAGCAGCAGATTTATAAAGGTATAGGTATTATACGCAAAGATTTTATAATGCTGCAGCTAATAACTGTCTGCTCCTTGTACTTGTTATTATAGTATTGCATATTGTGTGTGGTGCAATGGGTACATCGGAATAAGTGTAGAGGTACTAACAATTTCGCTGACTCTTCTGGTCTGACTCGACTTTACCACTAGTAAATCGAATTACCTAGCCACTATCTATCCATCGTATACGGACAAATCAAAGCAGAAATGTATGCAAATGTAATATTAAACAGGCGAGGGCTTTAACTTATGCTGCGTAACGTTAGCTTCCCGGCAATCAACAAGAATTTATTGCAGAATGCAGATCGAAGATGAATTGCTTTATTATGCAGATGGGATACTTCTATACCACTACTGTCTCTAATGTGGTGTAATTTAAATGCTTACTCAACTTAAAGCTAATCTAATAAGCAAATACGATAATACGACTAAACTATATACATTGAACCATGCACCTATACATTTACCAATAGCACGACTTATGTTATAATAACATAAGTAGAAGGGAGCTCTTGTCTTTCTTTGTGTGGTATTGATGCGGATTATATGTATTGCTTATGTACATATTTCAAAGCTTGGCCAATATTGAGGTTTGTGATTAATTCTATGAGGATAGTATTTCAAATATTGTTTAGGTACAGCTTATAATCTTTGCCACATAGGTAGGCATTATAAATTGAAATTGCTTTGACTTGTTTTGTTTTTATATTTCAGTGGAGAGCCAGGTCCCTTTGCCTCTATGTAGTTTTGAGCTTCTCATTTTCCTTTGTAGTAGTAACGCTAAATATTAAATGGCTTCGGCTAATCAATTCCGTATATCCAGGCCAAAAAGAGTGATAAAATCAAACGAAACCCACACCAATGTGCATACTACACTGGATATATCCATTTACAGTTCTTCTAAGTGTTTGCACAAATGCGAGTTCCGTGATAGAGTATCAGCACTTCAGTACTTACAAAGGTTCTAGAAGATATTTTTAGATTTGCACTTTCCTACAATGATATATACATATACGATTGAAGTAGTAAAAATGTTCCATTGTAGTACATGCAAGTAGCATAGCAAATTACTTTAGTTCCTATCCCACAAAGGGAATTCCCAGAATTGTATAAACATTAATAGGTACAACAAATGCCGATTCTTTTGTTTCTGCCTTAAATTTCATTACAGTTTCGCATACTATATTTACAGGCCATAACTTTCTCGTTTGAATGTGTGGCTTCTCACAGTCTGTGTAGCAGTTACATTGATTAAATTTCGGGGCGAATGCAATGCGGTAATTAAACAATGAATTATATGATTTTATGTACATCTCAAATTAGTTGTAAATGTTACTTAGAGTTTAACGTGAAAGGCTATTTCTATTTGCCTTATGGTTACAAGCTAATAATTAGTTATGTTGACTTGTACCTCTGTGCAATAAACTGCTATAGTACCTTAAAATATTTTATTGTGGTAAAGCTAATAAATGTTGCTACTAACTAACTATAAGAATTCGCAGATATAGATCTAATCTAAACGAGTTTGAAGGAAACAAACAACCTATCAAGTTTCAGCTTACGGAGTCATACCTGAATTACAATGCTGACTGCACCTCTTAAGACCTGGGAGTTTATCTGATGATTTTAAGTGTGGGACAGGTAATAAACTTATCAAAAAACCGAAGTAAAACTAAAGAACACAAAGTAATATCTTCATGTAATGATGATCGATAAAGACTGCTATTATTTCTAGTTATATGTATTTCTCAACAGTTGTATTCGTCCAAAAGTCATGTAAGTCAGAAGCAAATGTCAATATCAATCTACGCAGATTTGCCTTAACACTTTTTATTTATTACGTATAGCGGAATGATGTATGATGTTTATTAAGTGCATTAAGTAAGCAGTGATATGTTTGCGTTGAGTTGTAATGATTTTTTGGCAGTTGAATGGACTTGCACAGCTGTATGATTTCTTGATTTCGTTTACATGAGCTTGAGTAGTCGTTTGGAGTAGTGTTACCATACAACATAACATGATACAAGTACCTTGTAGTTTATTGCAATTAATAAAGGACTATTCAAGTATAAATGAGTAAAATGCTTTGCAAAACAGTAAAAAGAAGTTGGAGAGTACAGTACCTACACACAAAGACGCATCTTCTACTATGCTAGTATTGCATTATGTAGGTTTACAGTATTATGAATGGTTGAGTGGTTGTAATTTAATATTATGGTATTTTGGCTTTGAAAAGCATTAAAAGCTTGTACACACACACATACACACAAAACACAAGTAGAGATTTGATAGTAAAAACTTCTTCGTTGCATTAGCAATTGAGATTTTGACTTTTGAGACTCCTGTGTAAATACAGGTGCTATCAACTTACAATTCATCTTTGCTTTTTTGGTTGGATGGATGCAACTGCAAGGAAGGAACGAGTAATGATTCCTCCTGCACTGTAGGATTATTCATGAACGTATTTACTATTAGTTTGCTTAGCTTAATCTCGTGGCTCGATGAATCTCAAAGAGTCAAATGACGTCTGTATGTTCCATGGGATGTTTATGTTCATGCACTTAGAAGCTTTTAACTTACCTGCACCTTATAGGTATACATTATTATTATGATTATGTTAAATTACTTTCCAGTATACAGAAGGACTTAAAGAAGTACGAACTAGTGGTACCTGCCGGGCTTTAACTGTGTATGATATTATATTACATTATTACTTACATCATTCTCTTGAACTGTCTTTTGATTGGAAGAGATTTCAAGAAATACAGGTACACGTAGTTAGTTTCCAATCTTCAGCGAAAATCTTTCAAATCCTTAATGAAAAAACTTCTGCTTACCGTTCTAAGTAATTTTCAATCAATATTCAATCTTAGTCCACCAGTGTTCATACTGCACGTATTGTGTATATACCATGCACATGCTATGTTTGTGGATGAATGTATGTACCATGTTACGTATACATGCAGTAATTTATAACTGACTAAAGGCAAAATAAAGTTCATCTTGAAGACAAGCCAAGTTAATGTATGTACTTACTAGATAGAGTACATTACATTACATTGCTTGCCTTCCGGCTTTCGATCCGCTCCTGACGTACTCATACAATACCACAACAACACGAACAACTTACTACATGAAATTCACACTTTAAACAGTAAATAGATTTAATTTCTTCGGGATGTGAATCATCGCCTGTTTATTTTCAAAGGGTCCGTATGTCGATTATATCCCAAAGTGAATTTTATTGTGTACATTTTAAAACGTTATTTTCTCCTTTATCTCCATTTACAATTCTGGGAAAATGTAATCGTGAAGAATCGTAATGGACTGCTACACGGAAAAAGATGAATCTCAAAATGGTTTGTTTTGTGTTCGGAAATTAGAATATTCAAATCAACAAATGGAAGAAGTAACAGAAGAATCTTTCTGTCAATGAAATGCAGTAGTAGATTCTCTAGAATTGTTTCTACTAAAAGATGTTTTAGCTGTTAGTAAGTTGAAGGTGCCTGCATCAATTCACAACTCGTTGCTCGTAAATTAAAGGCAGAAGCTTCCCGTTTTGATTGGATAAACCCTGCTCAATAATATAAGAGATATAAAAGACAAACATTTGGAGGACGTGACAAGAAATGACATAATGGGTACAATAAATACAGACAATCAACATCTGCCGTGTAAATTTTCAATGTGTTTTTTCATAATGTATTTTATGAAGAGTGAAGACGGAGGCAACAGATAGGCGGTCAACACTCACTCAACTACTGCAATCGGCGCTCCACACCACAAAGTGGTCGATGGCCTTTTTACTTCCTCTTGAAGAAGCAAACAGTACAGTAGTGTAAAGGAACCTTTGTGATTTTACTTTTTACAATTAACTCAATCTGTTCCATTACTTCATGACAACTGGAGAGAGAATGCAAAGAAGCCTTCATCTACTGTTTAGAGATTACCAGGATCGTTTTACTGTTCTTCCAAATTTGGCAAAAACAATTACACAGAAACAAACGATGGCACTTACAGTTACATTATAGTACCTATGCTTTGTACATTGAAGTTACACTATATGTAATATACTTTCATCTGTATCAATTCGAACCAAATCAAGTGTTAATTTCTAGAATGTACTAGCAGTGTAGTTTTCTTTAAAAGGGTAGAACCCTAGAACCTACACGTGAATGGGATGGCGAGCGTAATTTATCGTATTTGTATTGCATGAACTTTGCTTTCATTTGCGTGGGGTTCTTGGACAAGATATGGAAACACAGAGATAAAACAAGTTGATTTTGATTGCACTTTTGCATAATTCAAAATATTAACAATCTTATCTTTTTTTCTCATTTTGCTTATAAGGAATTTCTTACAAATGATCAAATAATCGTGCGAATACAAAAAAGAGTGATTATGGATGTAGTGTAATTTTCATTAATAGAAAATTTGTAGAAATTCATCTTGCTGATCTTACAAGGAACTTGAAAAGTTCTTAAATGCAGTAGCAACACTACTGTAATTTTCAATAGAGTAGGATTTATAAGAGCAAATCACCTAACAAGGTCAAAAAGGCTTAAAATTTTCATTATTCTATTAGTGCCTTGCTTTACCAGTATATTTCGTCTTGCGAATGCACTTGGAGTTGAAAGTTAAGAGCAGCGAGGTAATTCAGAAAGATGTAAACGAGGGGGAAAGGAAACGGAGGCAAAGACGAGCAGGACGTTTTCATTCATGTCTCTGTTCTTTGTAATATGTCACTGAAGATGCATCTTGATTGCATGCAAAGCAAGTGTATATTGTATGTACCACTGCAAAAGAAGATTGCAGACAGTTTGTGTTTAAGCATTGTCAAAGCGAAGATATAATATAATTCGTATGGCAGATGTATGACAGGTTTCAAGAGCCAATTTAGCTCATAAAGCAAGATGCTTCACAAAAGATGCTCTTAGTAACCAAATTAGACTGTCTCAAACTGCACTGGGCTGTCGAAAAGACAATTTAAAAGGGAAAAGGAAAGACAGCTAAATTGTAGCTTCATATTTCATACAAACACTTTCTTGACTGCGTGCATTATAAAGAGAGGCACAATGCGTAAGTGTATTACTGCAACTACTATATGAAAATATTACACAGGGAATGTTGTATGGAATACAAGCCAGAGCACACAGTAGCGCAGGTTGATAGAAGAGCATTGCTCCTTTCGTCCTTTATTATGTTCGCTTTCTTTGAAAAGAAAAATCTTCATCCATTCCATAATAAGGAAAGGTAAAACGCAGCCACTCACTCTTCCTTTTTTACATGATGAAAACTTTACATACAAAATTTGATGAAATGGTCCTCCAGAATTTAATATACCTTTTGCTGTGTGCATAGTCTTTGATAATAGGATGCAGTTTATTTAACATCTTCTTATTAGATACGTCCCAAAGTACACTATAGTTGCTTTGCATTGACGTGACGAGCTGCTTTTATACACAAAGTTTTAGATCGTCTATGAAAAATACACTGTAGCCGGCTTCCAAACGGTGACAAAGGAAGTAACGTCTTAAGATTTCTATTCGTGCTTAAGTAAGTGCCTACTGCCTAGCAATACGTATAGACGTCCGTGCAAGGACCCATTAAATTATGTTACAAAGATGAAAAAACTCGGTGAACATTAAAGGACTCTTTTCTACGACTTTCGGTTTGCATGCACACCAATGCGCGATGAGCTTATTTCGACTGCAGTTTTTATGCTTGTACTTTTGTAATACCCATTGCATTGTAGACACACTTTACATTGCTTTAAGCTCTAATTTAAAAAAATATAATCAGTGTGAATAGTTTTAAAAACTGTAATCTTGCCTCTGATACGCAGCGTCTCATCTCTTGCTTGATAATGTTTGTTATACTTCAAATTCTTATAGTTGAGAGTATGTAATATTCTGCTAATGTTATCAGTATTAATATTAGTATGTTATTACTTGCATATTATATGGAAGAATTCTCTACGTATTAGAGAGTCTACGTTAAGCACGGTATTCCGTTGTGTTAATCTCCCTCTTAACAATATTGCTTTTTAATTGAGAATAAAATGAAATGAGTCGCCGTGAGGAACAAAGTACAATGAGTAAACTACCATTAGTTATTCACATATTTGTACACAATTTGCTAGTGCTCATGATAATATTATTTTGACATAGGTACACTTTAAACTATGTCGAGCTTTTCATAGAAAGATAATGATTTAACAACTTGGTCGACAAACACAAAAGGAAAAAAACCAACAATGGATGTAGAAAATGTTCAGTGCAAGTTTGTTGGCTTTGCATTTAGAATGCTTCTATTGATTTTCATTTTATGCCCGTCGACAGACTGAATTTCTGCTTTCTTTTATGCAGATGGCATCTTCAGGGATTAATAATTATTACCAACATTATGGATCCACAGTAGCTAAATTGAAATTTCGAATACTATAGAAATATCTAAGATTTAAGATAACGACGTAAGTAAAGTACTTAAGAGTTGGAAAGTATGTGACTATTGTACAGTACAGGTTTAGTAAGTGCTTTCGCTACACTATAAATCATTTGTGATTGGACTCGGTAATTATTGCAACTCATCACTACCACTGCCACTAATCGTAATTTTAAAGTTAATTGACAAATGCAGTAAAATTGTTCGTTTTGATTAAATTGCAAGAAGCTGTATGCATACGAAAGAGTCAATTATCTGTGCAGTTGCATTTTTAATAGCTACAGTAACGATTTACGGTATTACACTTTGACCAATCCTTTATTGTTTTTAGCATAGCACACAGAAGAGTTCGTATCCAACTGTGACATAAATTATTGTACCATGCACTGCTCAATGGCACCATCAAATCACAGGTAACGTACTTTGAGTATAGTATGCACGTATACTTCGGTTCAATGGTTGCTGTTTATACGGAATGATAAGGTAAGTGCAAAACCAGCAAACGATATCATTTTACTTCAAACAGAAACTTCTAAAACCTGTTTTTGGCTCAGAAAACAACATGAGTTTCATAAATTAGCATTAAAATATATCACTCGAACCAAACAAAAGCAAGCCAAGTTGCGTATAGTCAAATATCAAATATACACATTAGTATTGTGCACAGATGTAATAATGTCGCTAAAATTTACTAATCCAATAGTAATTTCTCTAAATTGCCATTTGCAGTATTATCAAGCCTGCACATTCTGGCGAGAGCAGGTAGGTGTTCTCTCCTGTGAATTTTAATGTGTATGTAGGTAGGGTGGTTATATAGTCGTTAATAAAGAAGATGGTTACATAAAGGGTTAACTTTTGTGATATCTGCACCAATATACAGTTTCTTTATTTTTTGCGAATCTCACATCCACATGACAGCTCTTTCAATTATTTCTGCTCGTATGTTTGTTTTCTTGATTTGCCCTTAAATTTATTAAGGAAAAAGAGGAAAAGTTGCTCAAAACATGAAGATGAGCAAAAGAAAGTCTATTATGTGCATATGGTAGAGATATCGTTTGGATATTATTATTTGAGGGTGCTGTACTGCTTGAGGTTTTGCCACTCTCAATAACTAATGTTGTTTTAGCAGGTGGTAGGCTGTACAGGCTTAGCAGGTTACAGGGTTTCCGTCAGATATCACAAGTAAATTCATCATTAGCTTTTATGGCATTTCCTAAAGTATAGGTTAGAGTTAAATAAGAGAGGAAAAAATACAGAAATTTACTTGTAACTTAACTAACTAGTCAGTACTTAGGAGAACCTGAATTCGTTTAATGTTACGGATTCTCCTCGTGAATACGCAACTTGTGCAATGTCAAGGTATTATATGGCAAAATTTGATTATGCGTGTTTACAATAATAAAACGGCAGAAAACTGGAAGCCAACGGGATTTCATTTCAACATTTTACTTAAAACAGTCAATAAACATTAACAAAGGCTTTACATGACTTGAATGCTGTGTTAGGCCAGAATTGTTATTATGTGACTCTCTTGAACTTTTCTTACTTGTATTTCATCTCTGTATTTTTTATTTCGTCAGGATAATTGATAAAGAGGAAGTGTATAGACGAAAAAATGGGAAAACTTGTATATTTGTCTAAAACCTTGAATTTTGACCGTTTTTGCCACTTCTGACTTATTGGCATTTCGTGTTGGACTTCTTTTTGGTTATGCTACACAAACTGTGCAAATAATATTATTATTGCTTCCATGTTCAGATATGTCAGTGAAAATAATTTACGTCAAGGCTGTCCATTCACCCGAGACCTAACACATTAATTTCCGATCCAATACCAACATAACAAGTTTACCTTTGTGCACATGCAGCATACACCTTTGATGTTATATAAATGTGGCACCTATTACGTTATTATGATTTCGGGTAACATAAACATAGCCTGTCAGAGCAGCTGCTAATAATAACTTGTTCAAAAATTCTGAAGCTCAGCAGTCATTTCTCAACTCGTTCGTGCGAAATCATTTGACAGATTTGACTTTTTGTGTAGAAAATAAAATACAATGTATGGATAGCCAATCTGTACCTTTGGTGTTAAGAAATAATAACCTATACCTACCCATATTGGTATTGGTATTTGGTATGCCATGTCTATTCCTGATACACGAGAAAATACCTCGTAATGCCGCTGAAAATGAGTAGAGTGACTAATTTCTCTGTAGATCGTAAATTACTGGACTACGTGCAGACACTTGAATTTACCTTGTAATTTTCCCCTTTATTTTCCTGATTTGTGTTCGTCAAGTACACGGGAAATAGATTTAGCATGCGATTCACCCTGAATTTCATATCGTAGTTACCTAATATCATAAACGCGCAATCAGAACAATCAGGAGCATGCTGTTGCTGTACTACATAATACGCAATTCACAAATTATTATGCATAAAGCAAAACAGACTTTCGCTGTTCTGTATACCGGAGCTTTAAACGGCTCACGACGTACCTGTGATGTTCTTTTTTTATTGCAGGTATAGATATTTACTTAAATTTCTTAAAAATAATGAACTAAAATATTTGTATGATACTCAGGTATCACCTTTTAAAGTCTGCATTGAAATATCCCCATTAGGAAACGTTACTTGCATTTGCTAAAAGCCAGGAGCAATATCTGCTAATCAAAGCAGCCAACATTGAAATGACTAGTGTATTATGTTCACGAATGAAATAATCCTGAGCAAGACAAAACTCACCTGTCAGTTACATTTCACTTGATTAGGAAAGTCGTCTCTCTGCACATTGTACCTTCATTTCCACCTATACGGTTTCTACACACTCACACAAACATCTAATGTTACATACACTACAGAAGTCTAACAACGTTATGTGATTGTGATACTTAAACATTGTACTATGAGTCAGCATTTTGATTATATTACATTACATATTTCTCTATCCGGGAGTTAAATTGCATTGGAAAGCAACATTAGTTATTTAACTTACATTACCTTCACCTCGTGTAAAGACTATGTCTATCTTGATGTCTCATTGTATCGCCATCAAATCCCATCACAGTCAACTTTTCTAACACTGATCAAATTCTCTATTCCTTTTCATGAAGATAGAATGACCAGCAGATGCACATGCATGTACCCGAAACCAATATTGCATCAAACTTACTTTCAATCTACTTATTAAAGAATACACATCAAATCTAACACACTGCACAAGTCAAAAAGTACAATCCATTCCTTAATAAATGAAGATGGTAATTGTAGTAATCTGCATACATTATTCAATGAACTACTATCATACAATCTAGGTATAGTTGGTTTGGTAGCAATCTTTCCCCTTCATACTATTACTAATATTATTAACCAAGCTAATATAAACACAGTGCGTACTTTACATACACCCTTCTTGTTTACATATTAATAAGCAATATTTCCCTGCTGCATGACTGTATGACGGAACTCAGGCCCATCATGAAAAAGTGAACATAAAAATATATTGGCTTAAGTTAAGTTAAGCCAATCAAAAATCTTTGTGAGAGTAGGATCATTTCCATCTCTTCTCTCATCGTTAATAACACCTGCCTTTATTAGCAAGTATCAATAATGTTTCTACAGGCTATGGTTTAATACCCTCCATGCTTCGTTCCATTCCTCCACAGCCTTAATAAATTACGGTCGATTTTATTGAAGAAAATGCCACACCCGGTAATAATATCGCAGTATCTGCAGCTCTTCCTTCACAAGGCTTGATTGTTTGCCACCTATTTAATTAACGCAATGTGTGATGTAAGATTTTTTCTTCATTTCATAATTGTATGTATACATCAGATATTTTAGAAATTATATTTTTTTCTTGCCGTATATAATACATGGAAATTCCATTGGATTATAAAAATGCACATTTTTATTAGTGTTGTTCCGTAGTGACTGACGAAGGGAAGAGCTCCATTACAATGCAGTTCATAACAATATCACACTCACACGGGCACGTAACAGCAGACACGAAAGGACGCGACATACAATATGCGATTTGATTTTAGATGAAGTACGAACTTGAGTTCATGTTTAATAATACACGCCATTAAAAACTAGTTACTATAATATAAAATCTACCTATCTGTACAGTGAAGTTGTGTATAGAAAATCAATGTAATGCGTTATTTACTTTCAGCTTCTACCTCTTCTGTAGATTTATCTGGCGTTTTTTCGTAGTGAAACGAATAGGGAAATATATAGCCGGGAAGGGAGTGATTGACACGTCGAAAAATCTCGGAAAAAAAGCCCACGCCGTCTCTCTCATTTCCATATTAAGGAATCCAATTAAAGCCGTCCTCTCATCTCATCCTCATCTCATCCCGGGCTTGTTTGTTTGCTCAGCTTATGTTTAATGTTCAATATGTTAACTTTACTACACGACTCGTCTCAACGATCTCGATTCATGTGTATATAGTCAATACGATTGCCTTTTCCAATCTTATTATAATATATGAATATGCTGCAACGACTACTACCACACATAAACACAATACAAACACAATATGTGTGTCTGTGTGTGGAGTCGTCGTCGTAAAGTCTTTTATTAGTACTCGACTCTTACTCATCTCATCTTCTCCAGCTAGATTCAGTGCACTCTTCTGCAGCAGCAGTTGACTTTGCTTCACAGACCCGTTGCCATTACCCAGTCAAAATGTGATGCCATGGACAGGCAGCAACAACAAACAGCTCTCTGAGTCTCAATCCAATCCGCTTCATTTGAATCACTCATTTCGTCGAACACAAGCATTGTAGATCTTCAGCCCCGATTTCCTCCGTCCCCAATTCAAATTCAGTGCGTTAATCTATAATCCATGTGTCTACTGATGCATACTCAATAGAATCCTCAACAAAAGACTTGATTTCGATATTAATTGGATCAAACCAATTCAGTGCTTAACTAGACAAGAATTGTCTATACTCTCAAATGTTGCTGCTCTGTATAGGTATATAAAACTTGCCCTTATTTTGCTTGTTTTAGTTTTAACTCTCAAATTGATGCAGCCAAATCCAAATGGAAATTCATAGATCGATACCCTTGATCTCATCCCATCCAATTATACACCAATATATTTTTCTAGCGTACAAGTTTAAGCAGTACCTCATCTGAAATTGTAATAATATTATTCTAATACAACCACTACCCTATATAGAACTAGCACAGTCATCCAAGCCTACGAGTGCAAGCATTACATTATTATTATGCTTCTGTATGCACAATCGCCAAATCTGTACTGCAGTATTAACCACAAATCGAAAAAAATGCACTACGTATACAGAATACTCGCAAAACAACTGCCTACACTTTACTGCAGTGAACTTTACTAAATAAAGTAAATTTGATTCTGAGAATATTACATTGCTTAAATGCAGTCAGGTTTCAGTTCGTTCCTACGTTTCTTCAATTATTTGCAAGCAGCTCAACTCGTCTCTCCTCCTTTCATATCAATGTCAATGTAACACACTTTGATGTTAAGCTTTGCACAAAGCTTCAACTTAAGAGAACTTAACTGTACTAAGCAATATCATACGTGGATTATTACGTAGTTGAGTGCAGTAGACAGTAAATGTTACGAAGGGTCTCTGACACTCTCGGCTAAGACAGAAGAGGAGTGGAAATGGAGTGTGGTGATATACACGGGATATTCTAAACACAGTCTATGGGTCATTCTTAGTTCATATTGACTTTGACATTGCCTTGACTTGAAAGAAAATTGATGTAAGGCTGAAGATGAGTGATGTGTATATGAATGAGTGGAGTAGGGAGCTTGCCCGTAGTAAACCAGTAGCCAAAGCTCTTTCGGATATTCTCTGTGGGCCATACCATGCAGGGCAGCCGGAGGAATAGATAAAGTCGTGCCCAGCTTTAATCAGATCTCCTGTCAAATGTTTTGATAGAGCGTGCAAGGAACGAATGAACTTTGCGTCTCTTACTTTCAAGTAGAAATGCTACTTACCTATAAAGCACAATACACGTATATTATATCGTAGGAACAGCTTTACCCAGTAAAATAAAGGAACGTAATTTTCCATTGTGTTAAATTGAAGTGTATAAGGAATGGATGGGTTACTATATAGTAAATATAATGCCATAACTTATAATAAAATATATACATGTTTATAGTAATATGTAAAAATAATGTTTAATTTTTTACCTACAAGTTACATCTCAGTAGTTTCAGTTAGTTAAGAATAACTGGACTGCTCAATAATACAAGTACAATCGTATGGCATTATTAAGTTGAATCAATACTAATGCACGATTTTACGTGCACGTTGCATTTGTATTTCTACCCTAATACTGCCGCTATATTTATAAATATTAAATATCGTGTATAAATATTAGACTTTTTTGCTGATAAATAAAAGCTGAGAGATAAACTTGCTTTAATATCAAGTGGATTGGAGTTTGACTTGCGTCTCAGCTTGTATTGACTTATTATTAAAGTAACAAGGAGGAAAGAAGGGGTCCTCATCCTGTCGGGTCTTGGCTGATGCTAACTGTTTGTTACTTAAGGATAAAAATCATGGATGGAACCATCCCTTATGTGTAAGGTACACGATGCACGTACCTAAGGACTTCCTCGTGAAGTCTTCTTCACCATTCTTTCGTATTATGAAGAGAGACTCGTTATTTCAAGAGGTTGATTGTACAATCCAGCATAACAGTCGGGGTCCACATTGGCTTCGACACGCGAAGGGCTTCTTGAGAGAAAACAACAATGTTACCGTCAAATATCGGACAGAGGGAGAGAGATATACGCTTCTTGTAACTTTACAGACACAATTTGACTGCTACTAGGTTTATGCTGTGTTAACGATTACGATTTTTCTTTACCATTCTTTCCGTTATGAAGATGAAAGATCTCAAGGGATCCCTTCAAACCGTTCAATTCAATTCATTTTCAATTGAAACTTCTTTAAAAGGACTGTAACTATGTGCCACCACGTACGTAATTTGAAATGCATATATTGTCCTCCGTGTATAGCATCACAGAGTACTTGGATACAACAAGGGAATTTTTATGGACATTGGAAAAGAAGATGGAAAGCCAAAAGTAGGACTACAATGGAATACGGACAGGACTCTGGACCATCACACACTTAATACCTCCCTACTCAACAACATTACAATAGAATGCAACAACGTAATAATAGACAAAAGGCGAAAAGCCAAAGTTCTATTCAATTTTTCCATCACATCACATCAAACAAGACATTCGTCATAGTGTACTTCTTGAACATAAAGAACATCAGAAAAACTGATCGCGATCGGTTGCAGCATCAGCTACTGAAATGAATCTGAAATAAAAATAACAGGAGGATGAGAAGAAGAAGCATTTTTCATTTTTTTGCTACATAAGGCTATCAATGCTGAAATTGATATTCAGATAAGACATCATAATGTTCTTGGTAATACGGTGTTGAAGAAAAGATGCGGAGAGATAAGCTTTGGGAACGGAGAGTGGTGGATGAGTGGAGTGCCCTCGAATAGATCCTTGTGTCAAGACCGGCCATCATACAGTAGATACTGTTCTGAGTAGCCACTTAATCAAAAAAGACAAAAGAACAGAGCAGCTTCATTCTCTTGATTCATTTCAGCTTTTTCATTTTCTAGCTTTGCTCCGAGGAATACGGAATACCTAATTATAAAAAGTATGCTTAGTGCCTACATTAGCATTAGCATTTTTCCACTTCATCATTATTACAACTAGTAGCAACAGCAAGTATAGGCTGCAGTAAGAAAATTTTCATTAGAGTTTATTATGCAACTAGAGAATTTAGAGACACCCCATCTATTTATTTATAATGTTTCAAGTAGTATATTTATGTAAATGTAAATTCTCGTAATACAGGTGTACACACAAATACTATTTCTTCGACACCTGATGCGTATAAAACTTTCTGAATTGTACAGATACATATAAATACACTTATCTGCTATCCCAGTATGCATTTGTAATATTATGAAGTCTGAAAATGTGTATACAAACAGATAGTGAATGTGTACATGTCAAAGAGAGCCAGTTCAGGGTGCATTGGCATCGTGGCATCAATCAAATCAAAAGGGTTGCATAGTTGCAATGCAGACTCTACACGGATATTATTCACGATTGGATTTGACTTTAATAAAACCCTTTGGCCTTCTGTTCTGCTCAATTTACAAATAGTAGCTAGGAGCGGAGCAAGAAGTCGATTCGAATACCTGGACAATCTGGTAGAATTTGATTGTGATTATAGGCTAGGAGGAGGCAGGGGCTGCAAGACGGATACCTGAAAAGCAATGGGCATATCCAACCAAGACATGTCTGTTGTGTACGAAGAACAATAATCATTAGTTCATCGTTATATGATGATCATAGCTTGGTTACCGAGATAACATACACATACCCATAGTAATTGATTGCAGATTAAGATGGAAAGATATAGGAGGTTTAGTTAGCAATAGTGGTGGTAGTTAGTTAGCTGGTAGCAAATAGATTTACGCGATAGAGTCGCAACTGGCAAATGCGGACCTTTTCCATTACCTACACAGAAAAACGAGTAGGAGGAATTTATATCTTTACAAAAATCAAACTGTACAACAAAGTTACTAATATTATTATTATTGTGCAAACATAAAGCAAGCCATACAAACCACAATATCTTACAAAGAAAAGCATTTAAAACACAACTTGAGTTGTTTTTAGTAGTCACTACCAGTAACTAGTAAACTAGTAACTTTGAGTTGTCCAATATAAAACTATTACCTGACCTAAGCCGGTTAAATATTATTATTGTTACTGTAAGCACAACTGGAATAATGTACATAGTTGGACAATTAGGATTTTAGCTGAAGCTGATGGATGTGTTTGTATGTGCAAGTAAAGGAATGGGGTAGTAGAGAACATGTGAAGGTTAATTGTTCGATACACTACAAAAGAAAGTTAGCTGTTGTGTTGTGTATTTGCTGTTATTGATGTGTCGTGGCTGACCCTGCTGTATGTTTTTGAATAGAGCAAGATTTCATGACATTTGAACACTTAATGTGAAAAGACGAGTGGAAAGAAACTAATAAAGTTATATTATAGTGACTGCTTGGCAATAATGCGTATTATTTGTTGGTAAATGAAAAATCAATAGGTACTACTAACACTACAAAAAGTTTTTACTTCGTATTAGGACGAGGTATAAAAGTATACTTTTATTTGCATAGGTAGATTATATAGTCGATTTGCGAACAGTAGGCTATTGTATATGGCGACATACTTCTCGTATATTACAAAAGCCTACGGTATTCTGTATTTGCTATTGAATGCTCAGTGTTTTGTGTCACATCAAATCAAAGGAGGCAGGAGAGCGAAAATTTTAGCACGAAAGCTCGTTTATTGTTTAGCAGACAGTTCCGTGGGTTCTTGACTCTGTGTGTTATACTGCTTTATGATTCGGTAGATGCACTACAGTTGTAGAAATGGCAGTTAGACACAGCGGTTGAGACTGGGGAAATATTTAATGAGGAAAACTTGTGAGCACGCACGCATTCGGCTCTCTCTCTCCCTATAACAACTAAACCACTATTAGTTGAAGAAGACTGACTGGACAGTACAATACTTATTTCCCTGGAAGTGTTGTAAAAGTCTGTGTATGCATAAAGTGGTGCCTGTAGTAAAAATTAAAACTGACTTACTAACTACAGATATCTTTGTAGCGGACTGTACTAAAACGGCATGGTGTAGTAATAAATGATGAGCTAAAGGTAAAATAAATACCCGACAAACTGGACGAACGAGTTGCATGAAACTGAGTTATCGTTCAGTTAAATAAGACTTGTATAGTTTAAGGCTTTAAACCTGGGAGTAGCGTTTGCATCCCAATCACACCTACGTATAAATAGTACAGTACATCTGTGAACCTTCGTTTGATTTTCTCGGTAGGGATAAACCTCTTGAAAATTCACACGTCGACTGAGACTTCAGCAGAACACGATGAATGGTTTAATTTCATTTGATGAATGTAAACGTAATACTAAATTACGAGCTTGTTGTATACTTTGTACTAATGAGATGAGAATACAACTTTTAGCAACCTACATCTAACCACATTACATTTATAGAAGATACTTAAAAATAAAAGCAGTTTAGTTTCCAACGAAAACAACTTACCTTAGAGTGTTGGAGCATTTTACCTCATTTTAGTTTTTATTTTGTAGGAATACACGAAAAATAATATAGTAACATAGAAGCTTGTTAAAATTATAAGGATATTTATTTTCCCATTTACCGACTGCATGCCGGAAAGTACGCGTATGTATGGGAAACCGCATGTTAACCACAACTGAAATTGATGTAGAGTCTGATATGATACGATCCACACTGAAAAGCACAGGATATGTCATAAAGCAAGATGCACATAATGGAGGAGAGCAAGCTCCTTCTCATGAATTTACTTTGATGATAATCCAAAGTAGTAAAACATTTGTATTTTGTATTAGGTAAGGAAGGGGCATTATTTATTCCTCATCTGATAAGGTAAAAGGGAAGAAAGTTTCAGAGAGAGAACATACAGAAATGAAAGAGTGAATGTATCCCTGACCTTTGGAAGCCCCCGTCGCAACCCATTATACATCCTATCCAATACATTCCCTTCCCTGGCCTCTGTTTAGTGTTTACCTATAAATATATGGACAATCCTTACTTCAGGTGCACATGCAGCAACTAAAATACAAAAGACAGCTACCAAATACCTATACAGACCTTACAAACCTGATGGATAGTAATAACGAGTAAGTAGTTCTCCTCAACAACAACCAAAGCAAAGCAGATGGCTACTAGGCAAAGAAAGAGACGAATGATGAAATGAACTTAAGTCAACCCAAGCATCTTCTCTGAACAACGAAAACAGAGAGAAGCCACGACACGAAGACCATAGCATCAACAGAGACTTCAAATACCCGACCGAGAAGGATGAGATCAAGAGAGAAGGCTCAAGCATCAGTGGTAGTAACCAGAATTTTAAGTAGCACTGCAACACATAAGTTAGCTAAACCTTTTTGAAAAGTACCTGTACCTGTATATTTATTTACTAATACTTGTACTAATACATACTGCAGTAGTGTAGTAGTGTACTTGTGTTGGTACAGCACTCTCATAGTAGTGCTGCTGGTGCATTAAGAATGCCTTAACACACTCAATACACATTAAAAGCAAGTAAATGGAAGCTTCTACTAAAACCTTAGCTAAGGTAAAGTGTATCTGTTAAGTCCGACCAAGAAGATTGTCTTTGGCATTAACAGGCGCCAAGCAGGTGGTTTGCTCAGCTTTGCTTTTCCAGTTTCCTCTCATCATCACAAATACAGAAACTTTACTACTGCCAACTACTTACAGCAGATTTGACTCACAAAATACAACCTGCACCACTCTCTGCCACTCAGAGAGGCATTATTTCCTTGTACCATCATTACATTACCAGGATGGCTGTAGTAATAATATATTATAATGCTTTCTTAAAAGAATATCAATAATATTATCTCCATCTGTTCGTATATCTTCGAAGAGTAGTATAATATTTCTGTTGGGGTAAGTAAGTATGATTTTAGGTATATATGTAAGACGAAATGACTGCATAGAACAAACATGCACTAAAAGTCAATCTATCTGGATTTCTTATGCTTGTATTATATTAACGTTGTTATTGTTGTTATATCGGCCTACTTGTTGATTCCCCTTTTACTTCACTTGCCATCATCAAAGGCACTTCGTAAAGATTACTCCTGCACAACATAATAAACGTATTGTGGTGGTTGTTTACCTGTGCGTTGCTCTTTGAAATGGGCAAGTGTCTTTGCATTAAGATGAGCAATATGGATATTAGGCACGTAGTAGTAGTTGGTAGTTGGTAAATAGAATAGCATGAAAGAACTTATGTGCAGTGGAGATTTATTCCTGTTTATAAATGCATTAACTCATCTTGTATTCATTCGTCTGAGCGTCTTTTGTAGAGTCTTCTTTTATATTATGCAGTAGGTGTAGGTAGAAAGTAGGTTGTGTGACTACCTAACCTAGTCTACGTTTATTTCCCGTTGTTTTACTTCTTTATGAAGTGGCAGACACAATATTGCATTATGCACGAGTGTCTTAGTAAGTGTTTTGAGTGTTTACTTCATTTGGTTTGACTTGGCCTTACATGCCGGACGCACAAAATACAATCACAAAAACAACAGACGGACATCGCAACTGAACTTTAATGCAAAGGAAAGTTCCTTGTTTTGTATTGTGTTACTGTCAGCTCATCATTACTCTCTCTCTAGTTGTGAGTTTACCTTTGCCATGTGAACTGCATGATACAAAATGAAATCGAATCTGTGCTTTACCTTTCTGGCTTAGACTTGTCACCTGTGCTCTTCAAATTCGATGAAGCACTCTCGTGCTGCTTCATATGAACATATTTACACGAACAGTACAAAGTCAACTGCGATAAGCTGTAAATTTGTCGAGTGAGAGGCTTATTAAACAACAGTTGGTAATAGTTTCGGATGACAGTTCAGGAAAGGTAGCCTTAATTTGTCATAAGAGGAAACTACAGATGATAAGTCCTTCCTCCATCCTTGCCATCACCAATGGATTTCTTGAATGTATTGCGTTTTCCAACTGACAAATGCGACACTGTGTGGGTCCCATCATGTAAACTGTCATAGAGTCTCCTGGACAAATTTGAAACTCGAAGCACATACAACAACCTTTGTTTTCTTCTTCCTATGGTTTCATATAAAACGACATAACGTATATGTATAAAGATACAAGAGAGGTGCATCCTTTTTCGATGAAACAAAATACCCGATGAGCTTGGCAATGTAATGTTGTGGCCCATTACCCATAGCATTAGCCTGAACAGTTAGCTAACAATGAGAAGTACATATGGCACGGGTCAGCAGGTTATCATCGAGCCTTTTTTGGAGATTATATTGTCGTCGCTTTTACTGTCTCGTATATCTGCGTATTGTGCTTTGTGACTTTTCAAGTGAACAGTTGAATACATATGGAATTCACATCGCTCTGACAGAATATTTTCTAGTAGTTGAAACAAGTTGGTAACTGTGCGTCTCACATATTATTACCTATAGCAATGGAAAGACACATCTCGTATAGTGTGTGTTATTGTATTTGTTTTACTTATGTGTTTGCAGTCTCTGTGGAAAATAACATTGCGTATATGCAGTATGGGTGGACAAAAGTTTCCAAGTTTGGGTTGATTTTAACGAGTGTCGCCTATAAAAGCATAACTAATATTGCCTTTATTGCAGGGCAGTCCTCATGTAGACAGCGGCTTTAAAAGTCAAGATTACCAGTGAATTGAATCCTCTCCTTAAACAGAGCGTTTTGTTCAAAATGTGTGTATGTGTTATGCATTTATATTTTAAACGAACAGTGAAGCCACTATGTCTCATGAAGTCATTCCATGTAGCAGAAAATTGACTGCTAATCCGCACAATCATAAATTACGCAAGATATGTGACACTAGAAGATTTTCCATTCAGAAAAGACAAAATCATTTGTACATGGCGTATGTACGTATAAATTCAATACTATGAAAACGATTTTCTCCGTTCAAGCGTACAATGAGAATGAGTAGGTACATTGTTTCAAGGAAGATTTAACTTAACTTGACCATAGCAATGAATTTTTTGTAAACTGTAGCTTCAAGAAGAAATTCTCTGAAATTGGAGCAGTTTGGAGTGGGTAAGCTCTATAGGGGCTTGATTTGGATGAAATCCATATAGTCATATGCGATGGATGTTACATAAGATTATTTATATCGACGAAATGCATTCACGTCGGTATGTATCTGTATGTGTGTACCGTAGACACTTGGTAGAAACAAACAACCATCAATACGGTGTACGTGCGACGTTGAATTATTATGTGGAATGGTTATGTGTTCAAGTGTATGTATTTATATAATAACCATGTAAGTATTATAGGAGTGCAAGGCGAAATCTGTAGATGTGAAATCTCGGAAATCTCAATAATTGGACCAGGGATATACCTACGTATGTGTTTAGGACGGAGAAAAAATGGTCTCGACCCAAGTTGAAGCATTTTAGTCAATAATAGTGTGAACGTGAGTCTTGTTTCAAAATCATATAACAAACGTGTCAGTTCGGACAAACGAGGAGGCAGTCAGTAGACTGAAGTGACTAGCCTACCTAATGTGCATACATACATTCCTGTCTTTTAGGCCACTGCGTTTTAGAAGCCGAGAGAGTGTCCTGTTGGTAGTCTCAGTAGTCTAGTCTGGCCTGCCTGGCGCAAATAAAAGTATAATGTGAGACTGTTAGGTTAGGTACTCGAATTTCAGTGGTTAGCTCAGCTCCTTATTTCACTCGAGTCACTTTGCTCTGTGAAGGTTCATTCCAATTCTCCGGAACGTGGTTTATGTCCTGGTGTAACCATAAACCAACTTTGAGGGTTTAAAATACTACACGTACATACTTACATGCACATAAGATCACACACTTACCTACACTGTGGCAGTAGTCCTCTCTTAAAGAATAGCAGAGGAACGAAAGCGAATACGAATGTCCTTAACAACGAGGCGACGAAAAAATCTCATAAATCACACCGAGAAAGATGCCATTTGGGGAGTTCGGCTTAAAATCCTGGTTGCCCTTTTAGAGAAAATGAAATATAGCCATTTTTGATATTAAATTGAAAAGGAAAAGACTGAGAGTATTGTCACAGTCTTTATGTGTAGTTAACGATGTTTACATGTTAGCATTCTCTCAGTATTGTCAAATACATGCATACACCCTGTGCTCTGTGCTAATGAAATGTTATAGAACCCCTGAGATTTTTACTCTGTGATAATCTGCTCAAGTATTTTATAATGTTATATAAATTATACGAGTAAATAAGTGCGGCTGAGAATGCGATCGTTTGTAAAACTCGATGATGTGGTAACATGATATTTGTGAATGAAGCGGGGACATGAATTGGCAGACTTGGATTTTTTCCAAATATAGAAGTTTTCCATTAGATTGGGGAGACTTTGCATTTGTAATCCATTCTTTTGTTATACAAATGCATTTTGAGAATCTAGTCTTGGAATTAATTCTTACGTATCCTATTACTACATTTCAATGTCATGCGACAGAATGACTAAGTAAAACAAAATTCTACTGTGTAGCTATAATAGGTATATTTTGTCTTTTAACCATCTTCGTATGTTATAAGGCACGTACAGGTCAAAGACATTTCATAGTAAATACAAATTACTAAACATTTGAATGTGTGTGTGTACCACGAACCCACACTAAATTGCATGACAATTATTAACGAGAAGATCAATGTGTTTCCTAATGACTTGTGTTGACATGACATGGAAAATTTAAAACCTAGCTGTGCAGTTGTATAGTTTACAATAGAACCCGTTGTTAGCAAAGAAGCCTTTGGTACTTTAACACTTTAAACGAGATGACATGACGGCAAAAGTGAAGAAAGGAAAAGTTTGGTGTGTGATTTGCTTTGTACTACTTGCTATTGACAATTCACCAGCAAATGTGTATGGGTTGGATGTATTTCTCTCGTCTTTACAAACACACCACACAACATTGCAATCAGCATTAGAAATTAGAAGTAGTAGTATATTTTCCATTTCAATGTTAACCCAACAAATAACTCGGTTGGATGTATAGCGAGTAAGTTGGTCGGCTAGCAAATCAGAAGGCATCGCATTCATTTCATCTTTCTCAATTAGCTTTTAGCTATTAGTACATGGTTAACTCGGTTGGATGTATAGCGAGTAAGTTGGTCGGCTAGCAAATCAGAAGGCATCGCATTCATTTCATCTTTCTCAATTAGCTTTTAGCTATTAGTACATTAGAGGAGAAACAAAGGAGTGCTTTGGAGCGACTTGCCGTGCCGATAATACAAAAAGCCATTGAAGCAGTTCCATTGATTGACATTACCATTAAAATGATACTACCCCACACTATACACCAATACAAGACGAACTAGTCTTCGCCTTCAATGCTTTGGAAGAAAATGGAAAGATTTCCGTATATACACGTGTACAGTAATGTAAACATATTGTCAGGGTATGATTACCGTGGCTATTTAGCTGTGTACACCAATGTCAGTATATCTACACCGTGCAGCTATCAATGAGAAGCAAAAGGATCCATTTCTCCAACACGCCGTGCTATCACATCACTGAAGGAGCAGAGAGTTCATTACAATTAGAATCCTATTAGGAAATCTACATAATGGCCCTGTTAAGACACTAGACATTTGCTTGTCGTTAACTTAACAAAATCTTCTGTGACGAGAGAAGTCCTAAAGTAACTGAATGTATGAAGGTGTACTATGTGTATGGTACATATTCTACAACATGTATACCAAGCTGTTTGTTGTAACTATTAAGTAGCATGAATATTTTCTAGTTGAATTGTTTTAGTTGAGGCCATACATACGTGTGTATTGTTATATTGCTAAGTAAGTATTGTTGCAGTATTGTTTCTAGCATAAAGGTGTGGAATGTAAAATACATTGTAAATACTTGAAAGTCCGTTCGCAGCGTAGTAATGTAAATGTAACAACGTGGAGATACTACGTGACTCGGGTAGAAAAGAAACTCTTCTTTATGCACTTTCCTTGTTTCCACGCATTTTAAATGGAAATCAATGTTTTTCTATCAGCATTTCACTCACTACAACTTAGCACCGCATACTATTCACTACTCGAGTGTGATGTGAGCTAAGCTGCTTATGTTATAAGAAGTTAAATTACCATTCCAAATACATTACATTGAAAAGAGGAAAAAGAATCCTTCCTTCTGGTCTGCTCACTCTGTGCTCGTTTAAGTTTATCGATTTTCGACTTAGAAAATCAAATCAGTAAAAACTAAGAGCAATATGCCCTCACAGTATATTGCATTACAATACACGACAATAATACATACCTCTGCTTCACTTCAAGCACGTAATAACCGCGAGTTGCTACCATATTACTTGTTTATAGCAAGAAATTCTACTATTCTCATTTCCTTCCTAAGAAATTATATTTCGGCCGTTTACTCCACTTTGTCAATGTATCCTTCACACAGAAGCTGAATGTTAAACTCTTCAAGCTTTTATTATCATTGTGTTCTTTAGTTTCGTTTAGTCGATCATATCATAGACCAAGTGTAAAATGTTATAGTACTATCGGAAAAAATTCAAGCCAACAAGCAAAAGCAAGGAAGAAGACGAGTAATGCATATAAACATGCATTGTAATGTAAGTACGTGTCCTGCCCAATCTCTTTCGTCCCCAAATAAAACTTGAGAATCAACGAACCAATTTTTACAACGTCGTTTGCTCCGCTCCATCGAATCTGCCAATTGCCTTTTCTTTCTACTCGTACATAGAAATAGAATGGAAATTGTCGAAAGGACAAGAGACGACAACAAGCAACTTACAATAAGCTTACAACAATTTTCTTATTTGCACATTACACTTGCAAAGATTCTGTTATATTCATATCGATGTATCTTGAAAATGGAGTATTTTAGGCAAATCGGGGATGCATGAACGATAATGGTTGTAACATATACATAAATACCTCCATATGTACCTTTAGGGTATGTTAATGTTACATGATTACAAATTGGCGACAGTACAAATATTTTTAACACCAGTAATACAATGATTGTTGTTCACTCAAGTAGGATTCTGTTGGAATATTAAGCACAAGAAATGTACAGTTTGCAGTAAGGCTGTGTTAACATTATCACTTTCTAGTAAGAGACATTCAGAATTGTTATTTACGAAGCAGCAGATGGTGGTAGCAACAACAACTCAATAATAACTACATAAATACTTTGTTCCTATATACACATATATACCAAATATGCATAGGTATACCCCATCATACTGTCAGTACCCATTCACGCAAGTTTTATTACAATGGAAAGATGTGGAACAAAAATAATATATCTAAGCAACTTACTTAAATCTCTGCAACAAAGAAGTGTACTTACGGCAAACTACTTTTGTTGACATTTTTGTGTTTATTATGGTGTTATTCAACATAGGGACACAGTATGAAAACGCAATAGCTTTGACTGGTCATATGATAATGTGACCGGTGTAAAATATTATGTGCCTATGTATATTATGTACACACGAAACTTGCAAACCTCGCCAGGCCACTGATCTCTGCACGATCTGAATGCAAGCGTCTTCCATGTAGATAAAATAATAGATGCATGCTTTTATTTGCTTACTTGTATGATAATGCATGGGAGACCAACGATATTTATCATAAGTATCTCTGGAGCATCTGCATACTCTGATAACACAGGAATCGCATTGTTCCCTGCATATCCTCCATCCAAGTTTAGGACAGTTGCTGCCTAGCACGAACCTATTTGAGCATCTCATTTGTATTTCGGTAGAAACTACTTTTTTTGAAAAGCCAAAGCCGCTTTTGAAGTCAAATCAACATTTCAGTAGTAAACAACAAGGATAGAGAAGTGAGTACTGGCACACAACGAAGAAGCTTGTCTGTGTGTATGTTCAAGTAACATCTCCAATCCAAATAATCCTTGTGATTCGATCAGATCTTATCTTATATTTGGTTTATCCTATACACCTTGTTAAATATGCATGCTTATCTCTTTATACAATTACTAGTTAGTATTTATACCCTGCAGTAACAATAAGATACATTATCTTCAACCAATACAATTTATGGTTCATTCTTGCAATCATCGTGTAAATAATATATGCCTTAACAAACTGTATTTAAATGCAATTACATGTAGAAAGTAGTAATGTAAATGCTATTAAATTGTATCTGATTCTCAACTATCAGCAATTATGTACCCAGCAAATGAATTGCTTACATCAACATTTTTTACTTTGGCAATTTGCATTACCCAGACAAAGTGTAAGTGTTCAAATAATACATACAAGACATACATAGCTTATTACAGAAATAATATAACCTCTGTACTATGGTCAGATAAATAATGGTTCCCTACTAGTTGACATATAGGTAGGTATTTCGTTTACAAATATGAATTACCTAAGCACATGCGTTTGCTGACTGCACACGAAAATCAAATTTGCGAATAGAATAAGTTACGTAACCACCACACATGCAAATAAACTGCAAGTTGTTAGCAGTAAGATTTTTTTTATAGATCCGTAGCAAAAGGTCAAAATAATCTCTATAAAAATGCAAATAATTCTCCACTGACAAGAAAATTCTTCACATACCTCTAAAGCTCTAAAGGTTGCCGTTCCGTTACATTTATGAATTGTATTATAGCAAACATCCACATCTCGCATGCGACTACACTAGCTATATGTCCAAGTTGATTTACAAGCTTAGCAGTTCAGCAAAGCAATATATCGTAATGAAATGTAATGATTCAAAGCAGACGTTGAAAAGGAGGCAATTGGAGTTGTAACTAACAATAAGTCTAGCTGTTTGCTGCTATTATTGTATTACATCTTGCATACAAATAAAAGCATAGTGTTTGTGGAAGTGCAGCTAATGCTGTGAACGTGGACGGGGTTATGTTGTATTAGTGTAGCCTATAAAATACTAAGAGGAGTAGTCAACTGTGCAAATGGTAGCAAACGTAGGTTTTCTACGACTTCAAAGCCCAGTTTATCTTTATATTTATTGCTGGTTTGATGTGAGCTGATGTAATGTAATGTATGCAGTCGGTCCTTGGTGGTGGTGGTGGTAGATGTTGTATAGGAGTGGAAGAATGGCAGGAGTAGCAATGGTAGTGTGGTCTCGTATGAAGTGCATTCGATTCAGAGTCATTCTGAGAGAAGAATGAAAGGTAAATGTGTAACATGTTACTCCCTTAAATTAGGAACACAATACAAAGTGTAGTAGTAGTAGTTTTGTAGCTGTTAGCTGTAGCTCTAAATGAAAGCTAATATTTTCCCTCAAATTGGCTAGGAAGGCTGCCATGCCCATCAAATCACCATCCAGCTCCCATTCACATTCGCAATTTCATTCTGTAGTTGTAGTAATACAAATAGTATACGATTGCACACTACAGTTAACTTTATAGGCACACACACAACGAGCAAAGATTCCGCTCTCTCTCTCTCTCTAGAGGTAAAGACTGTTTTTTACTGTAAGCTTAAGCTGTGTGTATGTGTGTGTTTTATGCAATCGTTCCCACTTGCCAACACCATCGCTATAACACACGGAAAGACGATAAAGACGGTTATGCTCCTGTTTGTGTATTGTGTGGTGATGCAATTGCAATGTCCGCGTGTACACTCATTTATACATATTTTGTTTACTGTGCAGTGTGCAAATATTGGCGTTTCAACTCGTAAAAGTGCAATAGCGTCTATTTCGGGCACGTTAAATTTGCTTAGCTGCACTGTAAAGGAATGTTTAACTACGAGAATGTTGCGTACTAAAACAAGACAGCAAAACAACCGAATAGAAAATGTCAGAGCTAAAAAGTGAATAAATGATACCAATAAATGCAAATGTCTTTGCTTCACTATAGTTTTCAGAGGGTTGGATTGTAACATAATACAAAACATTATATCATATAATTTAATAGTAATGAAATAAAATTACTGGTAAAATGAAATGAAATGACTAATAAAATGAAATATTCTGAATGTACACAATGTATACCTTATATCTATGCAGGAACGTATAGTACGCGTAGATAATATCTACATACTATACATTGTATAGATAATATGCTTCATGTAAACTGACAGTACAAAAATAAGTATTGCTTAGTTAGTTACGTTATTATAAAGAAATAAAAAAGAAACTTCATCCATCATCCTATTTCATTATGATTAGCATATCGTTGTTAGCTCCTTCCTTCGTCTCTCTCTCTCTAGTCTTGTCTAACTAACTAGAAACAGGACATATCACTTTTACTCTTAAATGTCATGGAGTGATATATACAAGACTGGCTGTAAAAATTGAAGGAATATACTTGCTTACATCTTTTAAGACTGTTGCTGAGATTAATAGTGGCGTTTTTTAACCAACGGAATACAACAGTCATTACTAGTTACTGGTTGTGGTGTGCCTCGGACCTATTTGCTCATAAATAGCTCGACAAAGAAACTTTCTCACTAATCACATACACACTACTAATAATAATAACTAACAAGCATGCAAATCACAGTTCGGCTAATAATTTTTGAATGTGTTTTTTTGTATTTTACTTATATTAGTTGTAGCAGTTCATTAATAGCGGCAGTCCAACACAAAATACGAACACTATGATAGCTACAAAGAATCAATGAATAATTTATTGCTTGTCGACTCCACAGAGTTCTACAGATAGGATACCAAAGGTTATTTTTTCCCTGTATACACGACGAGTAAGTGGAATACCTGCCTACTACACACTCCACGTACTCGTGAGTCGACCTATAAACATTACATACGTACAATCTTACATGCAAGTACTTACGGATTGTATAAACGCGATATCTTAAAATGTTTTTCATCTTTGCAATGCAATTGCAATTGACTATGTCGTTGTATTTTGTTGTTCTGGTCTGTTCAGTTGGATTTTTCTGCTTACACGCTATATTCTATGGTGACTGGTACACAGTAAGTATAGATGAGGAAACATAATGTACTAATAAAATTTTTATTGCTTTTGAATGGATCTGGCAGTGTTGTAGCTGTAGCAGTGAACATCTAGGCAATCGCTTTGGGTTTCCTGTTTCAAGGAATAAAAAATGTTACTTGAGAGTAACATGTAAGTAAGGTACGTGTCATACTATATTTTGAGTACCAGTAGTAGTTGTTGGTAGGGTCGTCCTGAATGTAGTATTTGACTCTATACGAAGTAAATATCTTCTGTGACTCAATATATATACGAAGAATATCTTTTGTTATGGATAAACATTGTTTCTATTATTCTACGGTACAATAGTAAACATGCACAAGTATTTCAGTTAAAGTTCCTATTTAAATATACGTAACGCATGTAGCTTACCAAATACACACTACTCGAGTAACAATGTTGTATTGTTATATAAGTATTAAGCAGCTACTTCACAAGATACAGTGAAAGTCTTTAATGCGTGTGTATTATGTAGAAGCGTTTGGTACAGAAGGAAATAAACCAAAGGAATAAACTATTTACAGCTGGATCTAAAGGTACTGAGGAAAATTCTGTACAAAAGACAAAGAAAATAGTATGCATATTAAGTAGTCGTAAGCATGCTGCGTAAAGTCTGCACTTTCTTTGAGAACTATACACTTTGGCTGACTTAACTTAACTCAGAGCAATATAATGTAAATATTTCATGGATAAAAAAGGATTTCTCTGTATATTGGATGAAATGAACACTAGAAGCCTTCAATCAAGACTTGATGTGAAAAAGGAGGGTTTTAATACTCACCAAGTGTAAGACTGTAGTAGCCCTCAAGGCTCCTTTGAAGTAATCAAAGACATTTAGCTTAAGACAGAGAGGAATAGTTACAAGAAAAAATACACGTTGTAAAAGGTTTAGGTAGTGGCATTTACTGTGCAGGGAAGAGCTGGACCTGACTGTGTTATGTAATGTAGGAGCGGCGTAGTGTAGTAAAACTTGGTCTATCATCATCAATATTTTTCGAGGACTTTAAGGGCCTAAAGGGATCCAGAAACACTTCTCATCCCCACCACAACAACCAACATTACACACTACGTGAATACAAAGTTAATAAGTCTAATGGATCCTGATGCTGACTGATCGGTTCTCTTCTCCATGAATACTTGCACATGTAACTTATCCGGGACTGTTCGTTCTTGGTGTTGTTAGAGCTGTATCCTTCTAATATAAAACGTAAGTCAATGTTCTAACCAACTTTTCCTCGGGTACAACGATACAAGCTCTGCACACAGATTGCACACAGAGAATTTGTATTCTTTCCGGTATTCAATATAAAGTCGCATTAGTACAAGTATTGTATTGCATATACTACAACTTAGCCATGGCTCTGTGTATCATATGTGTCTATACTTTATTAGTTTTCTGGTATAGGAAACTAAATTATTATGCAGTTATGTACACAGAGAGTTAAACAAACTACGTCCATATACAAAAACAACATAAGCTAAGAGGTACTATCATTAATATGCTACTCTTGCACTATGTAACCGTAGGAAGAACACAATATGATACAACTGAGGTTTTTTAGAAACACTTTTACAAAATCAGTTGCATAGTTATGTTTTTAGTTATAGGTACAGATGGATATAGAAAATATGAGAAAGCAATGTATTATATCACCTTGAATCCCTGCAGTTTTGACTCGTCATGCTATCAATAAATGCTCGGAGCAATCATCATCATTATCCTTATCCCCATAAGAGTTTATAACTTATGTGTGCATATTCATAGCAATGAAAGACACTGCCGCTCATGCATAATATTGCTGTAAGTTTTGTATGATTATCAATATAACGCTTGAGGAAGAGCACGTCGAGTCTTTAGTATTGTTATTTAGTAGTCAAATGAAAATCATCAATAGATCATTCTATGCTCACTTTTCCTTTCTTACTTCTCGTTCGACTATAGACCTAGAATTCTGGTATAGAATGGTGTTGTAATATTAACACGGTAATAATCTGTTATTGTTTTATATTTTAACTGTGAGAATGGACTAATGTAACAATAAAACATTACAAGAATGAAAATCGTGTTTTCCGCTCGTATTTTCCATAATGCATTGCGCCTGAGAAGAGATACTCCAAGGCTATTAAACTCAAAACGCAGAGAATAAGTGTAGAACCCTGAAACGTCTATTCCAACAGTAATGAGATAGAAAACTGACATTTTACTCCACAATATTCATTTTCCTTTTGCTAATCTCTGGTAAAATCCATATTTGGTGAGTTCTGTCCGTGTGTGTGCTCCAAAGAAGCTGTGGCTGTTCAGCCCTCCAGAGTTTTTCAACTGACCCTTGAAGAAACCAATAAATCCAGACGAAAATTTCACACCTTCAGCCACGTTTTTTCGTCTCATTACGACAGCTTACTTAATCTTATCTCTACCTCACTTTTCATTCTCTCAGAGTGTTACACAACATCAAAACGCATTTACGATGCACAACATATTATTACATTTGCAGTCTTCGTCTTCACATACAACATTGGCACCAGAAGCAGCAGCACTTGCAAGATTTGCTCGCTTATGCATTTTCTTTGTTTTGTAAGAATAAGAAGATTGCCATTGCCATTATGAATTTCCATGTTTCCATTTAACATGAACTTGTCTCACTAACAATAGAGTTCAGCTTAGAATACTCTTTCTTTAATACAGCTCGTACTTTTACGTTGCATGTGCTGTCTACATTCACCTTATCTCTTCTTGCAAGTAAACTTTCAATTCAATGAGCTGTTTTTCTTTCCCATTATATTTCTTGTGATAATAATATTCTTGTAATACGCAAAGTAACCACACTGCATGTAACGCAATGTAGCAAGCGTCCAATCATAAGGTAACTCACTCAGAAAAAGATAGTTATAATAAGTGTAGCATTGTACAAATATGCAGCCGTTGTATGTAGCACTTACAGGTAGTGTCAGAACTACCCGTGAAGGAAAATATAAAAATGGAGAAGCCAAACAAGAAGCTGTAGCAGCCACCTCCTTTGTCGTTATAATGGCACTGTATGATTCAGAGTGAGGTTGAAAACGGAAATAAGATGAGAACCAAACAACAAACAACCCATCAAGATTCTTCATTATTCTTCCCTCGAAGTTGAGTCTCGCACGTTATTACTTTCTCATAGTACGACAAAATCAACGTTAACTTGTTAGCGAGCATTACAAACTGTGCATTATATTATTTTAATATTATTAGCTCACGATGATGATAGAATGGAAAGCTCTTAAAGTGTTATGTAAGCCATGCTATGTCAAGCGGACAATAATATGCAGCTATTACTTCGTGTTACTATTAGTCCAAAGTAAAGGTTAGGGCAAATGATAATCTCCTGAGAAAAATTGAGAGCTTCTCTTAAGTAAATATGGGAAGAAATTGAGTACAGCAACGTCTAAAGGAAAGGAAGGAGAATGCAATGATATAAAACAAAATGATGTGGGCAGAGTCAATTTTACACGCAAGCTAAACTTCGCCTTCACTTCCCTTTTCCAACATATACTCACGCTCTGTCTCTCTATAAACGAATTTACGAACCGTCATAATAACCAAACACACGGGTAATAATATGATTTACTTACTCTTTTATGTTCCTAAACTTAGCCCAGCATTAGTAAATACAAGACGCTGTGACGTAATGGTTCCGATGTTTCTTGTCTGTCCTGTCTTGCATGGTTCGTCTGTCGGTAGTCATGCTTGGCTTTTACTTAAACTTATTAACTGCAAGAATAAATCACATAGGTATGTATGCTTTACTTATTATGATGAAGGGCTAACTTATTCTCATTTCACTACCATTATTATTATTATTGCTATCAGTCATACTTACTTGAACACAAAAGATGAGAAAACTGTCTTATATTTTCAACTGCAGTCGCTTATTGCCTTTTATAATGACCTTCTTTACGAACATTGACGAGAAATTACATTATCGTTGTTATATGGAATATGTGATGTAATGCATGTAGTATCTGCAAATTCAATCTCATGCCGTGTCAGCGATTCCCCTTAAGTACACATGACTGGACTCCGTACTTTTGCTCTTTGTGATAGAAAGACGTAAAATCTTTTTAATGTTGTATTGTTAGTATTCTTTCCATTCAAATGAGTTCAGCCAACGAGAGACAACGACAAGTAGATCTATTGTAAAATTATATGTTCCTCAGTTTGTCAGTAAATCAGTTTTTATATTATTACTGAATTCGAAGAATTTCTGCATAAGAATGGAAAATAATAAAAACTGACATTCGAACTGTTGTGCTGCATTGAGAAAAGGCCAAAATGAGATATGTTAAAGGTGAATATAAATCAAAATTAATGAGACTTTAATTTCGAAGCAACTGAATTCTTTACAATGAAAGTACAAAGAGGTCAATTTTATAATTACAAACAGACTGACTGAAATGATTTTTATGAACCATTCTACTACAAGCTTCTTTTTGTATCTCTGTACTTTTTGATGTTTTTGTACTTTAGCATTAGATATTTTAATTAGGGTTTCAGGCTATTTGTATTTTTAAAGCGGACTTTATCGGTATGATGTAATTTAATATAAAATGCGTGTCTTTAGAATTGCTTCCTTTTAAGACAGGGAGTGGAGCACAATAGAGTGTTTAAGTTATGTAACTACCATCGTTTCATGTATCCAATTTGAAGTCTAACTAAACATGAGAAAAAATCTGAGCAAGTCAGCTGCCATGGATAGTCGTGCGTATTGTTAGCATTGGCAGTGATAGAGGCACACACATGCGACATGCAGCTATTTAATAAGCACAAATAGTGCCTTCAGACTTCATACATGTACAATACATGGAACTTGCTGTAATGTATAATTTGAATAGTTAATTTTACCCTTTTGTTGTCCTCGCAGATGTATAGAAACACGGTTAAAGGTAGACCTCTACTGGCAACATGCATTTTACAATGTAGAATAAAAACTTTATCAAGCTAGCTGATAGTTTGTACTTACACTTTTAACAAAGTTCGTTAGAAAGACAGAAAGGGTTGATATGAATTTTGAAGGATGTTCCGGGACTATTAAAGTACAGGTAAGAAAATCTGGCGGGGGATAGATACTGGGAACAAGACAGGGACATTTTTTCTTTAACCCTTCAGCCATGCCATCGCTAAAGACTGAAGGGTACCTAATTTAACTACTATCCGTCTGTACCAAGACTGCACATAAAAGTAAAGCATGTAACAATAAGTGCTGCTCGATAGAAGGGAGTTTCGGTTTATCCTTATGAAGTACTACAAAGTACAGTCCCTTGTTATGTCTTTCCTATTTCATGTTAGGTACTCATTTTATTTACTACTACGACATAATATTCACCTTTACTTGTAGATGTATGCCACTTACGTGTTTGCATATACTATTTGTATGGAGGATGATAAATACACCTAGCAGTATACTTATTCAAATATCTGGCTACATTCATTGTAACACTTTTTATATGTTTAAGGGACTACAATGGACCTTATTCACAGCGACGTTAAAATTTCTATCTGTTTGCCTATCTTGTATATGTGGGTAAGAGAAGGAAAAAGTATTGTTATGGGTGGATGGACGGAATAAGTCTCCATGTAGACTTTATCATTTCTTATGCTATCATATGAAACGCATCCTTGGCAGCCTATCTAATCCTATGCCATCCAACAAGAAAAAGTCTCTTCTCGTCAAGTCTCAAGATGAGTTAGTTGATGCAGAAGAGACAGAAGCATTTAACTTGACTATAAGACTTGAGCCTGAGTTTAACTTCAGGTGTACTTTTTCTTTCCAGTTGTTCTGATCCATGCCTGTACTGCATATAATATATTAGTCAAGTCAATCCAACCTGCAGTTATACGTCTAGTTCAGAGTGGAAGTAGTATCGATGTAATACCCATAAGATGAAATGCCCGAGGAGAAGATAAAAAACACTAATACACTACAAGTGGGAGGATAAAGAAAGGGGAAGATGAGACGACGACGAGTTCACTCAGTTAAAGTTAAATAGCAAAAACTCGATATGTGTTTAAAATGACTATCAAACAACACATTGTATATTATGTAGGTTCTTGCATCCTTAATATATAAATATTAGGTAACAGGTAACACGAAGGCATTTCTATCAATATGAAAAAGGCTACTTACGTATGTATGTGCTGTGTATGAACTAGGAAGCCTAGAGTAGTAGGTATTGATAAAAACTACTAGTCAAGTCAGGTATATAGTGTAAGAAAATCTTAGTAGCAGATAGTGAAGTCCACTTTGTAAGGATTCTCTCGTGTCCTGTACATGTTCTTCTCAGATATACCATCGTGTATAATGTTGGTTAGTAGCTATTCA
>JABASD010000306.1:0-88069 GCA_019776165.1 Pogonognathellus flavescens | reverse complement strand
ACTGTGGGCCGCAGGCCCACAGTCGGCTCGGAGGGCGCTGAATTTGGTTACGAGGGCGCTTGGAAACTATTCCACCCGTGCTTAACAACAGACAAAAATACTGTCAAAAAGGATTTCTGAGTCGCCTGGATAAAACTCACTCCACTTGATTGGAGTCAGAATAATAAAAAGACAGAATGGGAGTCATCACCGTAGTGTCAACTTTTTCAACTACAATTGCACTGTATTCTAAGATTTGTTGAAAACACGGCTATCATTCTATGTCATATACTCAATGCATTCTGTATTCTAAAAATTATAACTTTTACAAACAAAATGAGAGTGGATTTGAATGAGCGTCTATAAATGAAGATGCAGATCTGAAATTAAAATTACTAGTGTGATCAGCTTACCTTTATAAAGCGCAGTAAACCGGAAATTTTATACATGAACAGATGAATTGGGTTGCTGATAATGATTTTGGTTTGTTGTAGGACTTTGGTAGAAATGTGTATAAAACTCTGGAGATGACATCACACATGGGAACTTATTCATAATTTCTTGAATTTTCAGCTTTCGTCGAACATGCGGAGGTTGAAAACTGCAAAAGATGGGGTATTTTTTACTGATCACATTTAAAAATTAGAGCTCCAATGTTTCAAGTGTGTGAATACGAATAAAAATGTTAAAATACATCAAGCTGAGTCTAGGTACATGCTAGAATGCTAGATTACACTTACTTTTCGTTTTCTAACCGCTTGCGACGTGCCATATTAAGAGCTGTCTGTCTTACAAGACTTCCTAAAATCCGTCGGCTTACCACCATTCCATCAATCAATGGAGTGGCTAGACCCATCCTGAAATCGAAAACAAAGAAATATGGTACATAACAAAAAGTTTCTACGTAATAAGAATGAACCGAATTAATAAATAGATGTGTTTTACTTAAATAACTGTTTTAAACTGCATTAAATGCTTACCTAAGAGACTGGCCTTCCATATGAACCCTGAACATTCCATTTCGCAAAGCATGGATAAAAATGATTAATGACGGTTCCACCGGTTTAGTCCCTTCAACACCCGTATACGTGCAACTCAACAAATCGCCTAGGAATTCAACAATATTTTCAATTATATATTCGGAAAACTACAAGTCAATCATCAAAAGTAAATACGCATAACAACTTATATCAGACACGTCACTCTAGTATTTACTATTACTATTTCTTCTAAAATAAAACTCGCGAAATGATTGATTAAAGAAATTCCTGTAAAACTTTAGCGCATAAATACCTGCTGGAAAATGAAAAGAATCTTCAAAACTCTCCAACCATACTACAAAAATTTTCGTGTCACATAGTTTTCCGGCTAAGGTTTTCCTCGCTCGATTCTTATCTTCAGCTTTTTCAGCCTGTTTCTCTAAGTCATTTGGCGAGAGATGTTTATCTTCGGACACACCTGCAAAAATCAAATCATACACAATAAAGTAAAACCAATTAATCATCATTCTTTTAAGTTC
The DNA here is from genome assembly GCA_019776165.1 of Pogonognathellus flavescens. Classification (NCBI taxonomy): domain Eukaryota; kingdom Metazoa; phylum Arthropoda; class Collembola; order Entomobryomorpha; family Tomoceridae; genus Pogonognathellus; species Pogonognathellus flavescens. The sequence goes on along the minus strand of JABASD010000306.1, from coordinate 86,571 downwards.
TCATATCCCAACCTTGATAAAGTGAAAATCAGAAAAAAGGCAATATTGAGCATTTTAAAATACACGATGACCAACGGCAAATTCTGAACCGTAACCAGATCTTTAATTTTAATACAAAATATAAACTGTGATCGATTTTGCTTTTGTGTTGAGTTGGCAGTTGATCGATGATGGTTATAAAACACTTTCATACAATCGGATTATAATAAGAATAACGAGAATATTTTTAACCTGATCCTGAAGAAGACTTCACAGCATTGGACGTTGTATCGCTTACATTCCATACTGAAGTTTCACTCCAGGCAGATCTGCACGTCGGAACAACAAAAGCAATCTCCGATATCACGTCAGTCCAATACAACACTTGACGTTCGCCATTGTATAAACTTCCGCCGTGCATTTCAATCGGATTTTGACACGAATGTGTGGAACTCTTTTCAATTGGATCATCTTTCCCATTGGGTGAAGTATTTGGTCTCCTCTTCCAACTTGTGGCAGCATTGCCTGTCCAACCTGAATGCTTATACACATTCACAGGCCACCCCAGTGATAGCAAAAACTCCAAGAAATGGGGATGAATGTTTGATCTATTTTGCTACAATCACAGTACGAATCGATTTAAATGGTATTACAATTACAACTACTATTTAAAATATATCTGTACAAAAAAAATATCTGTACCAATAATGTTGTTTGTTCAATTTACCACATTAGCTAAAATCTCTTCCATTTTTCTCTGGCCTGCCCGAACATAAAATACATGGGCTGTGTCACTTGTTCTACAGCTAGTTGCATCTAAAGTCTCCAGTTCCGTGATGAAATCAGGATGACGGGAATCAATAGGAGCCAATTTTGGTAATGCTGTCTCTAAACGATTCTGGAAAGTCAAAGAAAGTATTTAAAAAAATTACCAAAGTCAAAGCACAAGGAGATAGGAGATAGCACTGATAGCAGTATGTCGTTTTAAGTAAAAGCTACAGTTAGAAACACTTGAAAATAAAATGTTAATAAAATACATTACTATAAACAAGTAAAATATTAACAGCTCATCAAATTCAAATAATATTCTTGATGTGGGTATTTTCACAGTTAATGTGGCGTTACTAGACTTACGACAGTCCATATACACATAAAAGCAAAAAGTAATTCACTTGTTCATTAGAAAAAGGTGAAGTGAAACATTTGCTCTAAGCGAAAAGACGTTTCTTAAGCACCACATGCCTTGTAGCATACTAAATTTTAATGTCGGCGTATATTCAGCATACAGAAGGGATTTAAGAAGTAAAAACATTCAATTAGTAGCAAACCTGAATTGAGATAAATCCTAGATGAGATAGAAGAAGTCGAGCTGTTTGAAATTCCTGTGAAACAGGTGGTGGCTGTGATTCGGTTCTCAGATTAGGGTAACTCTCATCGGCTTCTTCACGTATCATATTTGCTACTGACTTTTCCAGTCGAATTTGATTTTCTATGATTATTGAAAGACGACTTTGCTCTAACGAATCTTGGTCTGCAGACGTTGAGCCACCCGTTGAAGTATCCAAAGGTGCAATAGCTTTGTCTCTATATAATAACAATCCAAAGCATGTTATTAAAATGCTGTTCCATAAGATACTATCTACTATCTTAATAAAATATGCAGCATCAGATCAGCATCCAATACATGAATGCCAGTAAAGTAAAAATTATTAATAGCTCCGCTCAATACAGTGTAATGTGAAATGTTAATCTTACGCTTTGCATGGTATTATACGGTCCGCACTTTCCGGAAAATAGCGATGTTGAATATCATATTGAATTCCTACGTCATTCATAGGTAAAGGACGGCCTGGATTATTTCCCGAAGAAGAGAAGGATTTGCCTTTGTTGCGAGGCATATGACGCAGTTGCAACGTCCAGGCATGACGGCCTGTCGGTCCCCTTAAAATCGCTGTCACCGTTGGTTGTGGATCTACGACAAAAGTTTACAACAATTTTAGGAAAAAAATTTCAAGCCATTTCTTAAACATTTAGATATCCCAAATCATATAAAACGTAATATCAAGTTAAACATCATATTGACCTTAAATTATTAAAATCATGTAACAAAAGAAAAATAGTTTACACTACACAATACAACAGCGTACACAAGTAATTTGCAGATAGCATACCTTGATCATTCCCCAGCGGTTCTTCCAATAAAGCTATCATAATAGCATGATCGATGACGAAATATCTAAAGTGATTGATTATTTCCTCTTTGGTCAAGTTACTCTGAGTACAGACCTGGCTCAAAAGCACACATTCGTCAACCAACGATGAAGTTCGTACGCTGTTGTTCGGTGCATACCTCCCAACCTAAAATGAAAATATTGACTATATTTTTAATTCAATCGACAATGAAAATTAACTAATCTAAGTTTGCACAACACATCCATATAAACCAACCTGTTCAAATATAACAGCTAAAAGGGCTTCTGCAGCATCTCTAACACGCAATGACACAGGCTTCAACTCTTTCTCATCTTTTAACTTGATTGGTTCACCTGGTTTACCCTGTATAACGAAAATCAAAATTCAAAGATTTAAAGACTGAATTTAAGAGTACATAAGTTGATAATTGATATAATATTATTATTATTATGATATGTAGATCACATAGCATATACGCAACGGTTAATAATAAAGCGTAGCATTTTTAAATTAAAGGTTTACCTGAGATTTTGTACCCGAAATTCCATATTCGACAACTTCTAAAACAGTACATAATGATTCCTTGTCTTCTAAGAGATATGGATGAGCTGTGAGCCAGGTGGTGACACATTGAAAGGCTGCAACAATACTAGAGTGAAGATCTTTAGAATGAGCTGGAGGAGGACGTGAACACTGATGAATAATGAAATCGCAAATCCACTTCACTGCTCTTCGACACTCCAAAGGATCTACACACCAAATGTTAATCTTTTATCACAGTGATACATATAGTTCAATTTATCCAAAGTATAAAACTAACAATTGGATTGTAACATTGCAGCAACAATGAATAGCTATTTATGTTGATAAAGGTAAACTGTTACATGAGAATTAATAAAAAACTGCTTAATTGAAGACATATAGTTTGCAATTCGTCACAATAGACTTATTTCTCACCTTGGTCTTGAACTTTGATTCTTGCTAATCCATTCAGAAGCTCCAACGCTGCGAGCGACACTGGAAGATCGACCTTCCAAGTTGATATCAAGCGATGACATACTAAATAAGTTGCACGAACAAATAGAGCGTGAGCAGAATCTGTAATCACATTGAAAACACAGTGTTATTCAATTTGTCACACAATAGTCGGACTCGTTTGTCCCAAGGGTGTTAAAACGTAGAAAGGGTTATTGGGAATATAACCGAAATCATGAGGATTAAAGTACAAAAAAGCTGGATCCTCATTTCTTATTTAGAAAAAAGCTTGTGGTTTAAGCTAGTTTACACGTTAATTATCAATTTACTTGTACGTGATACTTGAATTTAATTTTATACGCAAACTATCGGACGTTTTCTGGGGAAGACAAACTAACTAAAGCATTGAATTGAAGCTAACCACAAAGTAACAAACAAATAGATACAGCACAATAAGACGATTGTCATGCTAGCATTTAGCAACAGATACTAATGGGAACAATGTTGTTCCCATTAGTTGTTTTGTCTGTTCAGACAAAATAGTCAATGTTTCATCCATCAATTTAAAACATTCGCTGTTGTGACAATGTGATACTATACTGTAATACAAATTATGTGCAGTGCAATCATGTGGATTAGCATTCGCACTTTGACCCGATTCATACAAGAATTTTCAAATAACTTAAATTAGGTAGACTAGACATTAAACAGCAAAAGAATAAAACAATAAAGAAGCAAATTATACCAAACTGCGTGTCTCCGGACTCAGTCAAACCCAAAGTGTGTTCGTCAAAGCTGTTGCTGTATTCGCTAAGACTGCGAATACTTGTATTTTCTGCTTGGGGTAATACAAATACAAAACATTGATGAATACGTTTACACAACATATTACGTAACTTACATACACAAAGCGAATAATGATTATGATACAAATATAATGATTACGCAAAATAATGCTAATAATTAAAGTAGCTCGTAAAGAGTAAGCAAATATCAATCTGTGGTTCACTCTTACCAGATGATAGTAAGTTGGTAGGAGATTCAGTGCCCAAATTTATAGAAGTTTTATCAATTTCTTCAAATGCAGCCGTATCCGCAACAAACATCATTAGTCCGCCTAAGAAAAATGGGTATATAATTTACTTATACCCGCATCTTTCACTTATGCTTTAACGATTTCATTTAAGAACTATGCATACCCAGGAGCATTTGAATATTTAAGGAATCTGTTTCCACTTGTAATGCATTTATAAGTAAATTGGCCAGCCTTGGTTTAAGTTGAATGAAGCTAATACCGTGACCACTTTTATCCATGACTTCTTTGATTGGAACATTCTAAAATAAATTCAATGTTTCACACATGTATGTATTATAGAACATGAACCAAAGCCTATTATTTATTAAGTATCTATTATCAAACATTATGCGAATAGACAATCTCAGTCTGCACAATGTTTGAATTCTACTATAATAAAGCCGAAAAATTGATTTGAAATTATGTACTGTACCAGGAAATGTAAAGGAAGTGGTAAAAGAGACAATAATAACTGTATGGCAGATCTTCTAAGGTCACTTCTAAGTGTGTCTTTGCTTGGCAACACAGTTTCCAAAGCTGCAACCACAGTAGGCACCAAAACGGTAACTCCGTCCAAATCCACTCTCAAAAGATTTGGTGAACTTGACAAAATAGAAATCAATACCTCTTGGCGCACATCCTGTGAAAGATACATATTCATGAATTCTACATCTCCGATAAGATTTACGAATTGTTTATTTTCAAGAACTATGAAGGATCAAGATACTGATATTAGTGATTGCTTACTTTCAGTCCTTTTCGGACGGCGATATAAAATCTAGCTAAGTATGCTGGCAGAATTTCTTCCCCAGTCTTTTTGGAACAAAATATTCTGCACAAGGTTCCCAAAGCTTCAGCTCTTCCTTGGTAATATTTATCAATCGTGATTGCATAAGGTATATCAATGGATTCAGGCAGCGCTGCTGGTACCGCTGATCCTCTTGAAGTTCTTCTCACTTCTCCATCTGAAAACCGCCAATATCCCCACATATTAAAAAATTCACAGCAGATTTGGTTATCTCCTTCTGGTCCTCCAAATCCCCTTCTGTATTTCTGCTCTAAGAATATTTTTTATTTACCTGTTTTCGCAGTCTCGTTAGAAATCAATGCAGCTTCAAACAACCACGGACCAAAAAGATGAAGAATACTATTTACTTTTGGTCTTGAAGCAGACGGTGAAGGACGATGGGCAGATGCATCAGTATTAGAAATCGAAACAGAACTGTGGCTCTGAATACTGGAATGGGACGAGGAAGGTATGGAAGACGTGTCTTTCGATCTGTTGGATGTGAGACCAAGCAGAGACGTTCTTGGCAAACCTAAAATGAAGCAATCGCAATGTTATTTAACTTCACCTTACTTTAGAATGGATCTGAAATATCGATTGTTAAATGGAGCCAACACTAAGAAACACAAATAAAATTGTAGTCTAAATCTAAATCGCTAGGTCCTGTCAAACTAGTCAAACTATAATCTGACATTTAATCACTAAATCTTGAGTATTTTAGTCTTGTGAACACGAATGGTTAAAAGCTGAAAATGAAATTGTTACAAGATTTAGACAATTTGTATTTTTATAATTTGCAGTAACGCATTTGTTGGGGGGACTTCCTATATACTATGTTATTCGATTAGGTATTAGGTGGGTCATGTTAGGATGTAATGGGGAATTCAGCATGAAGCCCACCAAAACCAGCATCGAATTCCGATGAAAGTTTGAAAAGAAGGTAAGAATTAAAGACCCAGGATTAATACTGAAAGCAAAGCTAATTAAGGTTCAGTTAATGTACAGAAATTCTTTCCCAGCAAAACAAGAAAGTTACAGGCATATACAGAGAATAGCCAACATAAAGTTAATAATTATTCCCAAAAATTAAAGCTACGTTTTTAGTAATTAGTTAGTAATTAGATTCAGCAATGTACAAAGACACAAAACGCAGATTTTTGATATAATATATACACAATATTATTTGAATACTTGCACTATACTGGAAAATACTGAAACTTTTACATACGTCTACTCCAACAATCAACAAAGACACTAACAGAATAAAAAGATCAATACATCAACACAGAGGTGCCATGAAAGACAAGTGCGTTTTAAGAAATACCCTTATGAGCATTTGAAGAAGAGGTAGCAACACTAAAGCTTTTTGCAAGCCTTCTCACGGGTGGAATTGGACTCGGAAGTGGTTGGGACTCATTGTCAGAATCTGATGAGACACTTCCCATTTTCTCCTGGGGAGGAATTCCTAGACGGTTATTCAATATATTAAACTCCCTTTTCGAAAGATATTCTGCTGAGTGAAATTAGCCCATTTCGAATTTTTTGCTGTGAAAAATATTCGTTGATAAAAGTGGCATATTTACACGATAAATAGACATGAGTACATGAGTTACACGATAAACAGGTATCAAGTAAAAAAACTCAAAATAAAAGTGATACTGAGCATGTGAATTTGAAAGCTGAACTGTAAAAATCACGAAACTGGTTAATTTCACAGCAGAGTTGTCTTTGCAATGCAAGAGTAACTGTAGAAGAGAATTGTCAAATTGTATCATATTAATTATTAATTTAAGACAATATTATGCACATTGACAAACTGAGAGAATACGAGTAAAATGAAAATGACATTTTAAAACTCCATACCTAGAAATGCATCGACCAAAGCAGCTATCCCTTTCATTGCTTGATGGAAAATGGACGGTAGGACGAACAAACACGGATGCTGACAAGGATCAACAACGGCTTCACTTGCAATTGCATACTATTTTCAAAAGACATTTAAATGTATGAAAAAACAGGAACTCTTTATGTAATACTTGTTTCGTACCTGTAGAAAATTCTGAGTTTGACTTATGATTGTCGGTTGCGTTAGCTCAACGGGATTGCCTAAGCAATGAAGAAATCGGAACCAAGTTTGAACAATTCCATCATCAGTCATGTCACCCGGAATAAGGGAGCTGTCATCCTCAACTATAATAATAAATTGATGAAGTTACAGTTCATGCCATTGAATCTTAACGTTGGCTTCTTCAAATTCAGCAATGTACATAGAAATTAAAAAAGATCTAACAATACCTAATTTAATGTAATCCGGACCGTACATTATATTCAAAACGCGGCCAGTTAATAACAAATTAATACGGTTCCATTGATCAAATAAATTATTTCTGTGACGCCACGACCTGCAAGCATCTCTTAAGGTTTTCCATAAAGGTGGAGAGGGAAATGATTTCCCACATGACAATAACCATACCTCAAAAAGTACGCTTAAAACTCTTTCACATAATTGATCTCCAATATCTTCCTTTATTGAGGGTGGGGAAAGAAGGGCGTCGTTGATTGCTATTAGGAACAACAAAATGCATTCCCATGTTTCTGTTTCCACCGAATCAGATGTACGGATGACGTTTTGTAATGTTCTCAATACTCGATGACACAGAACTGCTTGTCTGTTGATTGTATCTTGAGCTAAAAATTTCAACAATAGAAACAATTTGATTTTCCTTTCTAAAAGTTTAAAGACAATTAACAATTAACTGCTTTAAGGATACCTAGGTCGATCCGATATAGAAATGACCAGACTTGCAAATATCAAAAAACCACATGTACATTTTGATGATATTACCAAACCTTGTTTATAAAACGTATCTCATAAAATCCTTGATAATGATTCTACTTCTATTTTGTTTTAGAGGGGTGAAATAATAAAGGAGGGTCCTTAAACTATTTAGTTTACCTTCGCTTTTGCGTGGAGTAAATAGATGATAAAGATGATTAATCATTTTCCTAGCGTAGAAATTAGATCTTTCAGCTACTGGCTTTGGCACTGATATTTTTGGAATAGGAGCCAAGCATGATAACCATTCACAATATATGCTGACGCAATCTTTGATGATTTCATGTTCAGTCAACGGCAGGCTAAGTCCAAAGCATACCACCTACAAAAATGAAAAAAATATGAATTTAAATTTTGCTAGCATAGGAGTAAACTGCAGCAGTAAAAATGCTTTAGCTTTACAAACTACAAACACATTGTAACACATGTAACTTGTAATCATTATAATTCAAACACACCTGTAAGCACCAGTCTACTTCGTTGTCAGTATTAAAAGTACTTGGCAATGGTGGTTGAGATATTCCTAGAGAAGCGACAACGTGACGCACAACAGGCACAACAACATCCTTAGCAGCTTCCCCTGGCAGTCTGTCCAAAACGGAAGCTCTGTCATTTGAAATGTCGATATTGCTGCCTGATCCAGCAAGCGTTGTCCATTCCGAATACATGATTACAGTTTGAAGTTTTGGGGGACGAGTAACAGTGATTCTATCCTTTTACATCCAAATACACCTTAGTCGCCAGTTGTACAATCATCAAACATTGCAAATTGCAAAGGGTTCACCGGTAGATTCTTGGGAGAAAATATACAACAATAACAAAACTCATTGGACTTTCTGAAAACAAAACAAATATATGATCATTAATATTCATTCACTTCCTATACATATGCTGAATTGACTCTTCATAAAAGGATTATCATTTATAATAATACTCCTCAGTTTAGTAGTCTATGGATCCAAAAAAATTGTCATTTTTGACAATTCTTTGTGTCAATTTGACATAAACAAACAAACAACAATAATAATTATTATCAAATGTAAAGGTGTAATAAATAAAAATAGGTATTTTATGGTTAAAGCAACTATTTATTTGAGTCATAAGTGATTCGTAAGTCATTTAAGTCCCATAAGGTGTAAGTTAAGTAAAGTTAGTAACAGTTGACGTACCTTTGAATGCTGAATTATGTACTGGTCACAGTTAGACAATAGTTAAATACTTTAACTATCATTCTCATTACAAATTAAGCAAACTTTCTATTTAATTAGCGGGACAAATACTTAATCACGTTTAATCTGATCAGCTGACACTTGATTTTGACATTGACATTTCACAATAATAATAAAAAGATATGGTAAATTAATTTTTACAAAAGAATCAAAGGTAGGCGCTCATTGGAACGTAAACATTGGCGGTGAATCAAAAATATGGTTACACCACTGCTAGGTCGTTCTAGCTCTGAGGTTATCAAAACGATTTTCTCGCTAAAATTACAATTTTAAGGCTTTAGAGTCGTCATTAAGTTTTCGAAATGAATTTTCTGACATTTTCATTTATGGTGAACGATTGTGGTCCATAATGGCACTTTCAGGGTTGTTTGAACAGGCGAAAATAAACCTTCAAAAAATTAATTTTTGTAAAAAAATAAATTAGTACAGTAGTACGTTGCGTGTGGTGTGAATTGCATCGCAATTTTTAGGCAGAAAGTGTGAAGTTGTAAAGCAATTTGCCCATCTATACGACGAGCTAAATATCACATCGAATGTGTATGAAGATTTAAAATGTGATTCAGCATTCCTCGATATTTATTACCAAAATTCAGTTTTTTACTTTAGAAAGTGGTGGACAATAATATTTTGAATATTTTAAATTAGTAGTTAGTTCCGTAAAACATTAAAATGACCATCATAGTATTTTTATTGGACACGTCTGCTTCAATGAATCAGCGGGTATTTCTGGGTGGAAGACCTACTCTTTTGGACGTAGCTAAAAGTGCTGTGGAAACATTTGTAAAGGTTTGTGAATGTGAATTATTGTGTGCTGTGTGTATACGTGAAGGATGTGAAATGTAAATATACAAGGGAACTTGCAGACAGTTTGTCTTGCATACTTCCTTTCTATGAATTTGTGTTCGCAGTTTCTATTTATGGGATTTTAACTGCACCTACGTATTTTTAAAAATGGCAAATTCTTGTGTTGAGATTTATATTAATTCCATTCATTTTTAAATAATCATATTGTATGTAGTAATAATTTAAGTTGTCATTTTTACGTTTAGGTGCGCCAAAGGTCTATGGATAGCAGAGGAGACCGTTACATGCTATTAACGTTTGAGGAACCACCCATTAACATAAAGGTAAATCATTGTGGTTTTAAAATTATCTATGTCATATGTCACATCTTACGATTATGCATTTTTAGTGCCACATTCCCATTATACTGTACATTTTTATGGGCTTCACATATTTATTTCATGTTTCCTGTAGGCTGGCTGGAAAGAAAATTTAACTACTTTCATGTCAGAACTGAAGAATTTGCAAGCAAATGGTCTAACTACTCTTTCTCAAGCACTTAGACACACATTTGATACTTTAAACATTAATCGTATGCAACATGGAATTGACACATACGGGCAAGGGCGATGTCCATTTTACTTAGAACCTTCCATCATAGTAGCAATTACGGATGGTGGTCAGCTTTCATCAAATTCAGGGGTTCAAGAAGAGGTAACTTCATTTAAAATTAATAACCAACATTGTTTTTCTTTAGCTTTTTTTATATCAATATTATATATATAAATTATCTTATCAATAATAATATAAATATATTTTGCTTGCTTTAGCTCAAAATGCATGGTTCCAGTCCTGGTTGTGAGCTGACTAGGGAGCCTTTCAGATGGGACCAGCGTTTATTCAGTTTAGTTTTACGAATGAGTGGCCAGCCTTCAGGAGACAGGGAAACTGGTCTGGTACCCTCAGATGTGTCACCCATAGATGCCATGTGTGAAGTAACTGGAGGCCGTTCTTATTGCATTACATCACACCGGATGCTCCACCAGTGCATTGATTCGTTGGTACAAAAAGTTCAAGCTGGAGTTGTAATACACTTCGAAAAGTTTGGAAATGACCCTCCTCCGGTATTAATGACAGCAGATGGTAAGTTTGTCAATTTATAAATTGTAAGGAGGGGGTGAGCGGTATACACATTGTATGAATCCTCAATGAGTAATATTATTAAGACAGATAATAATTTTTTCTCTTTACTTTCAGGTGTAAAAATGGATGATTCGGAGCTAGAAATAGAAGATAAAAATGGAGTTATTAAACTTGGGTGGCATAATTCTAGGAAAATGATATATGTTCCACGATCAAATCAAAAAGGTGGATTTGCAGGTGGATTTTGGCCAATACCTGAATCTTTTTGGCCTGATGTTTCATTACCAACTTTACCTGCTCGTTCAGCTCATCCAAACGTTAAGTTTGTTTGTACCCCCCATGAACCATTGGTGATAGAAAATTTTCCCTTCGACAAATATGAGCTGGAACCTAGTCCTTTGACTCAATACATTCTTGCGCGAAAGCAGCCTACGGTTTGTTGGCAGGTTTGTAATTAGTTATATCTTCTAGTTAAGGTTGAAATATATTGCACTATTTATTTCCAATGTAAACAGTATTTGTGATGTTCAGGTGCTCTAGTATTTAAATCATTTGGTAAAAACCACAGGTGTGCGGTTTACGTAAGACCTGTTCTTTACTTCATGATTAATAAAATACTGTATTGCTTAACTTTAGTGTGTACTTATTTTGTGTAGGTTTTCATGGCAAACAGCTCAAAAAATATTCAGATGGGGCATCCTTTCGGTTATTTAAAAGCGTCAACTAATCTTACATGCGTAAATCTGTTTGTGATGCCTTATAATTATCCAGTGTTGCTTCCTTTGTTGGACGATTTGTTTCGCATTAGTCGATTAAGGCCACATAATGAATGGAAGAATCAATTTGGTATGTACTTAGCAAATATGCCACCATATTATGCTGGACCATTGAAGCGAGCATTAATCAGGATGGGTGCGACTAATATCGCGCAGACTATAATCGAAGAAAACTATCTTTCATATTCTGTATTAAACTATCTCAAGAAAATCAAAAATCAAGCAAAGACGGAATATGATCGAACATGTAATGAAGTCGGCATTAGAGCTAAACTTTCTGAGCCAAAAAGAAACGTAACGTCGTTCAAAAACCCGTTTGACGTGCCTCGTCATCAGCTATTGGATCATTTAGCTCGGCTGAGATCTCATTTCCTTAAACCTTCACAAATACCGATAGTACAACAAGGTAATTCAGTAATTTTTCATCATTCACAACTCGTTTTATTATCCACTATACATGTCTTGATACTCACATAAAGGATATTTTTATCACAGATTTACTACATAACATGCCTGTTGGGCAAATGGGTAATTATCAAGAATATTTGAAAAAGGTAGCAACCCCCCTAAGAGAAATAGAGTCAACTCCTGTAAGACAACACATGTTTGGAAATCCCTTCAAAATTGATAAACGAATGATAATCGATGAAGCAGACATAGACTTATTGGGTCAAGGAACGAAGTCTAAAAAAGATCCCAATCAAAATCAAAACAATTCAAATATTTCAAATACTCCAGTACCTCCAGCACCTCCTATTCAACCGCAAATACCCGGTGGCACCCCTAATATATTGAGAGGGTTGAAACGAAAATCAGGACCTTTGCCAAAAGATTACACCTTTACCCCCAGAAAGCATCGGCTACCTAATATCCTCGACTTGGGTAGAGACAATAATTCTGACGATTCTTACAGTAGTGCGTCATCCCCAGCTTCGTCAGTTAGTGACAATGAAACATCTGAAATATTAGAATCTCCTATTATTCCTTGTAAAGAAGAACCTATGGATATTGCCGAATTTGTGATTCCACCTATTGCAAGCACACCCGAAGAAATTCCGGAGGAATTAAGTATTAGTGGAATAAAGACAGAACCATTGCCTTTAAAAACGGAAGGGACAGTGGACAACAATATCAGAGATCATTTTAGTGCAAGTGACCCTGTAATTATGATTAGGGAAATTCCAGAAATATCTAGTACAAGTACAACTGTAAATGAGGAAAGTGTCCCCGCTCCCGCTGTAGTAGAAAATGGAAATGGAATAATAGTGAATGGGAATGCAACTGAGTTGGAAAATCATTCGATTAACTCTTATGGTGGGTATGGTGGTAGTCTATCAATGCCAAACCACATAAATGATTACGAAGAGTGTCGTATGTTAAATAATTACCCTCTGCATAATAACGTGACACCAAATCATTTTAATGATATAGACGATATAAAAAAAGTGGTTCACGAATCTGTACCTTCGACAAAGGAGCCTACCGGAACAGAAGTTCATAATAATAATGACAGTGTCCCCGTGGATGATGAAGCAGTACGACTTAACAACATTCAACTTAGAGCGGAATTACATAAAGAAATTCGACGGCCTATTTTAAGTGCGTTCTTCCTAGGAAACATGCATTTTGTTCCACAGTTTGTTTTTATCTAAAATTTTATTTTCATTAGCTTTGTATGTATTCATATATACATTGCTTTGCAATAATGTTTATTTTTATTATTTCTAACTTTAAGTATAGTATTATGCTTGGTAAAGTATGAAAAGGATAATTGTTTTTCATTATTTGTGATTTGTCTTTTCTATAAAGGAGTGGACCTGCTTTTGGATCAACTGTCGAGTGTCGCTGGATCATACGAGACCAAACTTCGTTTTGTTAGAGCCCTTGAAAGAGAAGCGTTAAGATTCAAAAGAAAACGATTGGCTAAGATTTTAGATGAACAGGCTCAGCGGTTGTCAACGAGCACGCACTAAAAATAAATTTTGTATGAACAGTTACTATCTCAGAAGTTAGGAGATGTCACAATCGACAAAAACAGTGAAAACATGTTCGCTTTCGGTCATACAAAAGCTATTAGTGTTTAGATATATTCTTACCACAGCAATGTATTGTATTTAATTTTGTATTTATAAACATTGCGCTACATAGATGTAAAAATTATCTCATACTCATTATGGTAGTTAAGTCAGGATACTAAAAGTTGGATCTATAAACAAATGTTCGATATTTTACACGAAGAATTTCATAACAGACGATCCAAAGTTACGCATAATGTTTTCAACCGAAAACGCAAAACAGTTATAATCGTACAGCATAATGACGTTATTTATTTAAGAGATTTTACAAACTTTTGCTTAACTTGTAAATTCTTGAATATTGTAGAGTTCTAAGCATTTTGTAAGGTCTTGGCCAATCCTACTGTAGGACAACTGCCTTTATTGAACCTTGTTGTTGTAAAGAACACTGAATGAATATATTATAATCCTGCAGTCAATACTATGATATTATTCGTATTTACTTAAATTAAAATCAAAAAATATTTTAACAGCAAAATTCTAATTAGGTATATAGAGCGGATATAAATACCCCTATTACCTTTCGCCGTAGATAGTCATAATATTATTATGACTGGTGAATTTGAATGCAATTATTAATGAGACTAGATAGTCAAAGCATATAGAATGTTAACGTATGTATGTAAAGGCATAATAATTTATGTAGGCCATTTAAACAAACATCAAATCAAACTAGGCAGATATTTATTGATGTTGGGAAAATAAGTTATGTTTATTTCGTTGTGTACAGTGTCTTTTGCTTTCCATGTTTCAATACAAAATCCTTGGAATAAGTTACGACCTTAATTTTATACCGACATATTATCAATGATAGTGATGAATCTGATGATTTCTAAAGTGTCGGTTGATGAAGAGGAGTTCACAGTTCACACACATGAAACGATGACACTTATAAACCCAACTTACAAATACATTAATAATAACGTGTAGGTAATTTATAGCTTCAGACAAAGTATAGCACAACAGTCATCATCTCCAGCTCCTTTAAAAATCATTTCTCCATTGTCATCCTTATAATCTTTCAAGTAAACTCGGGCAACTTCGGTAAATCCCAAATTGGACGTTGCTTTTCTTGTAAATGGACTTGAAAATGCACTTTTACATAGGGGAAATCCTTTGGCCCTCAGCAAAAGAACCGAACGACGATACATTTCAGTTGCCAAACCCCTTTTACTGTACTCAATCGCAGTGGAAGCTACCAGAAAATTGGCAAGATGGTCAATATTGTATCTTTCATAAAGATTGGCCTTCTCATTCAAATCCTTTACTAGTCGGAGAACTTTCCTGAACCCGTTTGACTTCACTGAAATTGCGCTCCAATCGTCGGTTTTTCGGGCCGTTGTCGTCAGCCGCAGTGACGCTATCTAAGCAAAGAAACATGACAACTAATTATCATTCACCCTACTAGATAGTTCAATTTCTAGGATATATTATAAGATTCATTTCTAAGATTATTTTTTTCTGTTTACTGCAAAGTGTATGCACTTACTTCATTCTTTTCGGTATCCCACGCAATAAAACTGAGGTCCTCGGCGAAAGATTCTTTGCAAAGATTTTCAAAATCACCGATATAGTCTTCGTCTACTCCAGCCATTCTACCCATAATCTCTCCTTTATACCAATACTTTCTCATATGTTCCAATATTTTTTGGTGATCTTCCGGTTTTACAAATTTAATGGCAAAACCATTAAACTCTCCTTCAACTAACTCAGAAAAGTTGGCCATGGTGATATAGACAGTTTACTGATTAATTATGCGCAGAATAGTCCAACATAAACTAGTGACCACCTTGTCAGCAGAGTATTTAACGACTGGTCTATCTGCACCGACTGGGTTTCTGTAGGCTCTGAAAATCACGTTTTAATTACTTGCATAAAGTCTAAAGCATGCATGATAGCATCTGGAAAGAACCCTGAACTGACATATTACATAACAAAACGCTCATTCACTTACAACGATTAAATATAACCCAACAACTAACATCAGAGAGAAAAGCATAAATAATGAAAGAGACAACATGAAGTGTATAAATGTAAATGTCTGGATTTGAATGGAATCGACTACTGTAGTGTTAAGCTTAGGAAACAACACCGAATTACTGGTTAAAGTACGCGTGTAGTCGTATACAGATAGGTGTGCCATAAAGCCATGTACGAACGAGTGCTGAGTGGATGTATTGTATACCTAGAGTAAGTAGAGGTTGGAGTTCAGGTAGGCATTAGACATGTATGTTATTGTGGAGTAAGTAATGAATCTCTGTTTATTATCTCTTTCTAGTGTTGAAGTAACCTTGTACTATGATGTACAAAAAGTGTTCAAGGTTGCACACATTACATGCAGGGCCGTATTTAGGAATGCGAATAGGGTCTCTATTTCAACTTCATGAAATGTCGCATATTCATAATTCGTTTGAAGGTTTTGACGAGCATTCATGTACTTAATATGATTTCTAGAAATTTTTGTTCTCTATAACTTTGGTACTTCGAAGTTGTGTTATGGGAAACTTGAGGAGAAAGTGAGCAACACAATTTATTAAAACGTTACAATTCTGATTGTTAACAGACATTTCATAAATTTCGGAGGAAGTGGCTATGAATTTTAACCCTACTTACCCTTATGTAATAAATATTACAGAGACCCGTGTTATTTATGTCATGCCATTATTCTTGCAACCACACTTCATGATTTTATGTTGTTAACAGAATTAGCCACTTGTAGGTTGCTGAAAAAATGAAGATACGAAGTGATACGAACCTAATTTACAATAATGAATCGCCTGAATGGGCCAGATAGTTCAACAAAGCTGTGATATTAGGCATATTAACATTACTTGTAGACTTAGATTATGTAAGATTTGCATTTGCAAATTAATTAATTCCTATGCATACATATACACATACATAAGTGGTTCAATAATCCATATTATGTTTAGAATGTGCACTTATACAGAGATATATGTTTTATACACTTGTGAAGATGTATAAGCAATACTTAAATAAATCCGTCATCGTTTTTAGAAAATGTTTGAATTGTGATGTACACTTAAATAAAGTAAAATATCATGTGCGTAGAATGACCTTTGATAAGGTAATTAATTGTAGACTTAAGCTTAGCGTGTGTCTTCTGTGCAGCGTAGACGACAATAATATTGCTCAGAATGCGCCAAATGCAACTGCTTTACCCTTGAATTCACACACTACAGTATGTAAACTGTTGCATGATATTTATTTAAGAAATTACAACAATACCAACATGAAGCAGACTGAGTATAATTAATATACAACTTTAATTACTGCAGTGCTAATTTTTACGACGTATGCGAAGGCATGCTTTGTACTTTTCTGACAAATTTTTCACATCATATAACTCAGTCGTTATTATACTGAACTACCTAACTGAACTATCTGTATACATAACTTAATACTTGCAAATTATTATAACTATATCAATGCAATTAATGCAATTTGTTTCAGCATGTCTATTCAACAGTGACCTATTTGATTACATGGGCAGACGAATTAAACTTGAATGTTTTATTTTATTGGCAATAGTGCTTAATCACATCAAAGGGTAGACATCAAAGGTAGACATGGCACATGGCCTTTAAATAGGTAGTATTCAAGTACATATTATGGTTTGCAAGGGACTTTTTATTCATTTGTTGACAATTATTATATAAAAACAGTATAACAAATAACAATGTTAACAGGTAAGTAATCTGGTAGGTAATTCTGCATCAATGTCGATTCTGTATGATTCATTAATGGTTTTAGAAATTATGAACATTTTAGTAAAGTACGTTACATATTATCTGTAATTACATTTTTAACAATTATACGATTACCACAAACAAGGGGCTTCATATATTTTATAATACATTAACGTATTGTGGTGTAGTGTGGATTATAGGAAGACAATAAGATCATAATAATAAGATAATAATAATAATATAACGTTACTTACAATAGAAAAATAGTAATAATAGACAAGACAGTAAAGGAATACATTCTAGAGTAGAAATTCTAAAGGTACATCGAAATCAAACTCATCTGTCTTAAGAAATTATGCCAAAGTTTTTCGCAAATTACAATTATACTTATTTATACATTTCTCAATCACAAGTTTTAATACCCAAGATGTTTACAAGCAAGGTAAAGACCTATAAGAATTGGAACATCAATAAAATTTTTATATACGTGTAGCTTTCTGCATGAGATATATACAAATGCAATACTGGATTTGGAGGTTACAGAAAAACCAATGCAGTGCAGTGGGATTTTCTAATATTCATGAACACTGCTCATAACATTCTTAAGTATTTAATCCCGAAAGTCTGCTTTACATTTCACACATAGTTATACATTGATATGAACCCTTCATTCATTGTGTTTTTCACACAAGAACATGTATACAATTATATTCACACGTGCACTTAGTGCATGTACATGTACAAGTGCATTTTGTAATACAAGTAGTAATACTATTTAAATAATCACTCAAGATCATCAGTAAACAAGTACACAAAGTATGAGTGCTTTGTCATATTTTTACAAAATCTTTTTAATTGTTCTGGGTTCAGGCAAACCCTTCTGTGCGAACAATTCCATTGCCGTTTCTAAGTGCAAGATTCTTGTTGTCATTGATTTTCTCACTCATCAATCCAGACGACTCATTCGGAAAATGAGACAAAAGCTCTTGCAGTTCGAGATGAAGGTAATGCTTTGTGACTAAATCTATACTCCTCTGATCAGGAAAGATATCTTTGTTTGCGTAGATTGTGTAGCCCACTTTACCGTTATGTGTGTAGACGGCTGCGGCACAAGCTGCAAAAAACAGTAAAAATTCACAAGAATTAGTAACAAATATCCCTTAAACCAAAAATTCTCAATGATTCATATTTCTTATAATTTTATTACAAAATACCCTTTCTAGTTTCTACAGAACTAAAAATTGGGGGCTAGTCTACATAGGTACCTAGTCAGCTCTCTTTATTTATCGTTATATTATGCAAAATATTTTAAATGCATACAATTGTGTTATATTTTTTGTTGTATTAAATCTTGTTGCAATTATTGCTTGTTAAAAGTTAGTGAAGAGTAATTTCAAGAGGTACCTGCATGATTCTTTATGCCTGGTGCAATTAGCAATAATTTATAGCAATAATATGTTATAGTATTACCGTTGGTACCTAAAATTATATTATTTTCAGTGCACTGTAAAAATGATGATGCTCATTATTTTATTAGATACACAGATGCATGTGATTCATCTACAAACTACACATCTTACGTGACAACTTTTATGTACGTAAGAAATGTGTTAGTTTATGTAACCCAAGAAAAGTAAAGAATGGCACTTGAATGTTTTGTACAAATATTTTAATACCTAATAATAAGCTTCTGAAAAGATAATCTGATGAAAATATACGCTTCCTAAGCTCTCTCATGACAATTGCTTGCTTATATTATTTTAGAGTTACATCGCACATCAAGTACCATATCATATCCTACATTGCATGCCTTTACTTTACTTGAACCACTAACACAGTATCCACAGCAGGACAGTTCAATGTGCACGCAACAACAATGTGTTTAAAAACTACAAAAAACATTTGACACGCAATACAGAAACCAAGAAAAGCTAAGAATTCGTGTCAAAATAAATTATGTTTACTTAGACCGTTTCCACTTGACTCACTCTGTCAGCAGTAGGACAAACAAAGCTTTTATAAACGTCTCTACCCAAAATCTCTGCCAAAAACTATTGAATGGAACCCTTAGCAGTGTACAGATGAATGTCACCTAAATGTCCTAAACATAAACACGTGAAATCTTCATTTTATGATACGTGTGTTAACAAAAGAGATCTTAAGCTTATTAAAATTATGAAACACAAAAATAAGCCTTTGTATTTTACTCGATAAAAAATACAAAGAATGACCGATTTTTGTAGTTCGTATTTTGTTTCGTATTTAATAATCGTACAATTTGCGAAATGAGAGAAAAGAGCAAACAAAAATAATCGAAAGTAACTATATATGCGTAAACGTAAAATCTGTATCCGTAGCATGACTCAATTTGTCAATAGCAATACACAATGCTTGCATACAAACATTTTCTCATACGTAACTCCTGTTTGCAAAGAATGACTCGGAGAAGTGCAGTAATAAAAAGAGAAGACAATGTTGTAAATTATGTCTACAACAATTATTTTGTCTTAAATAAGAGAAAAGAACAATGGTACTAATTGGAGAAGAGTCATTATTTTGCAATTTTTCGTTAGCTGCCTCAGTGATGTCAAATTATTACTTTAACTTTGTACCAAAGTGTAATACAAATAGTAATAAACATCAGAACAGAAACAGAAGTGCCGTTTTTTTAATAATTGACAATGGACCTTACAATATAATATAACAAGGTATACATTTTCCCATATTGCTGTATTTCCAATGCTAAGTAAACTGTGAACGTGACTAAATGCATGAGAGTTATTAAACAAAATAGAACAAGTGAATTCATAAAGTTCCCTAAACCTTAAATGAACAACTCATGGTCCTTTCGTGTGAGTATATGGATTTTACGTTACAATTCTGAGTTTACATGCAAAGTAACAATAAAGCTATATAAATTAATGTAACAAGTCATCAATAAAGTTAACCTTAATGATTTCTGCCTTGTCTTGCACTGCATTACATTTTAAGTACTTATAGCTACACAAAATAAGTGCAAATTACAGAAAAAAATTATGAATTTTTTCCCAAAACCAATAACCTTAACAATCTTAGACAAAGTAACTTTTCTCGCATGGTTTTGCCCAGTCTTCCCTGACCTACGATTTTCAGGTACATTTAACACTTTTAATGGCTAATTTGTATACAGAAAGTCAGTTCTGATGTCTAACTGGATCTCTCCGATTCATTCTTAACTTTGAATTGTAACACTAACACTTAATCAGTGAAATGAAAACTTATCTAAGCTAATAACTTATAAAAACTTAAAATGTATGTTATCTAAGCCATAACATCGTGGATAGCATGTACATTGCAATTGTTGCTAGTGGACTTTATACACTAATAATTACCTAATACGTATAATTTGGTCTATATATTTTTTGCTGGTTGAATTACTTTGTGTTTTTGACTTCATTTGTAAATACCTGTAAAAAGTAAATGATTTTGTATAATTATCTTACCACTTTGCCTCCATTGGAGTCCAAATACTTTCCAAAGTCCAAGAACTCTATGTCCCCAAAGGTCAGTCTGTTTTTCATAAGCTGGAATACTGGTGAATCCCATGCCAGTTCCAAAGTTTGTAGCAAAAAAGATTTTCAAAACAAAATATGGAAATAGTCTGAAGAGAGGCATATGATTGTGAAGTAACTGCTCGAATTGGGATTGCATATACTCTCCAAAGCTTTTTTCTGATTTGTATAATCTATCCAGGGCAGACGATGCAGCTTTCAAAGGCATTTTGAAAAGGCCAACACCCCTAGTAGTTCAGTTAAATGGTAAACATACATTAATATTCTTCTGGTATGGCGAAAGTAATAAATCATTGCTTTATGGCAATTAGTATTATCGTAGTTTTCAAGGTTCTCACCAGTGATTGCACATTTGAGTGCTGAGAGGATGGTTTGGCTTGGGCAATGAATGCATGATACTCACAAAATTGGGTAACTTCTTCATATCTTTCTGATGATCTATAAAATAGCGTCTCAGGGCTCCCGTCATCAAACACATTCCAACAGTAGCAAAATGGGACTTAGTTGCCCTTCTAATCGTTTTCATCGCGTTCAATGGGAGCGTGGTCATGGACATCACACCAGTAGAATTCTGCTTCCTCTGAGTGTAATAGTCTTTGCGTCTGAATCCATCCGTGTAAAGAGTTGCCAGCAACTGCGGAGTCCTCATCACTAAAGAAACCTGTAATTAAAAAATTCTTACTTGAATCTTTGCAGGCAGATTTATTGTTTTTATGTAATTTTAATCATATTTTATTAACGAATTTTTACACTTTTGACCCAAGACACGTGTATGAGGCAATTTCGATAGTCTTTGTTAGAAACAAAGATATTTTGCCGTTTTTGCATTGACAAAGGACCTAATAACTACTGTAAGCGGTGTACATGCAACTTTGTAAGAAGCGAAACATTCAAAAATTAATTCTACATTTACAAACATGTAAAAAGTTGACTGCACACGTTCATCAGCTAAATTGCCTATATAGATATTAATAAAAATACAAAAGTAAAAGTGGTTTGGTCACCATTGAATACATTGTTTGACTTGCAATTGCAAAGTACTTCATTTTTTCACTTTCCATGATTATCTATGCATAGCCAGTGCATACTCGTACCATAATATGACATAATATATGACTAGCAAAACTCCTAAAATAAGGAGCAGAAAAACAGACGAATATTTTGACTACCTCACTCATAAAAATGCATATTATTATTCATTGATGGAGATGAAACACGTAAAGAAGGATTTGACGTGTCCAAAACTTGCCTAAAAAGGGTAATAACCACAGTACATCGCATAAAGATGAAATCGCATGAGAAAAGCAAAAGTTTTCTGTACTTTTTATCGACAATGTGCATGCGCTTGGAATGCACGCATGATAATTCCTTCGCCTATTTTGTTTTTACATACTGGCATTATTTTTCAGGCATACTAAAAGATAGCAATTAATTTTGCATAATAGTACCTTAATATTTCTGTCGTATTCAACCAGAAAATTTTTACTTCATGCTAAACATGGTAGTAGTGCCTACAATAACCTAGTGGTAAAATGTATGTAGTTTCCATTCCAAGTAAGTACAACATGACTGTAAAATGCTCATCAAAGTAAGCACACCAGACCGGCTAGGCCACTACCATCACCATCAAGCAACGCGGAAATGAAAAGCAAAGAAAAGTAATCCAGTAAACAAGAGCAAAATGAAATGGAATCATTATATGCAAATTTGAGTAGTAGTATAGGTGTAGCTAATACAAATATTATAACAGCTCATTGCATGCACACATTTTATATGCAAATGCATCGCAGACATAAAAACACACACTACTAGCACCGTAACTTCCTTTAGCGTGCATATCTAATTTACATATGCTTCTTCATATTTGTATAAAAAGTATCTTTACAATCTCACTCTTCCACTTAATCGGCAACATTCTTTGTAAAAGGAAAAGGTAATTATGCATTAAAATTGTCTGAATCGTATTATAATTTATAATATGTAAAGTAAACAAATCAGCATACGTAATAACAATGTGTTGATGAGATGACTTAATAAAGAGTACATCACCTCACTTGCAGATCACTGTAACAGTGTAACCGTTGTTGTTAATATTATGACTTGAGCAAGTACGTCATTCGCCTGCCTGACTATTATCTCATTGCCTTTTACACACGCGGAAATGAATAGTAATGTCTCATGTGTAGCAAGTACTGCGTACGACAACAACTCGGATTGCCATATTTGGTTTTTACCATTTTCTGTTTTATGTCGTATTGTATGTAATGTTAACTTACTATGGTTTGAAATAAAATCTTTACTTATACATTGTGATTACTTACGATTACTAGTGATTCTTATTTATGTGGCACGTGAATTGACGTATACGTGAATTCTGTACGTGGGGGTACCTGTGCAAGAAAGTGTAATTATATTGTTCTAATAACGTCTATATGACACTTCATTGATTAACATGATGTGCAACACAGTGCATTAACCTATCTCAAAGGAAATCTCGTAGAAAAACTAATGGAGATTAACGTTCTTTGAACTATCGTGTGCACTGTGCAGTAAAATCTATCTAAATTATGCATTCACAATTCACGTGCAAGTTTTTATCGGCTAAATCGCATCGAATTGTAAATGGATGGATTTATTAGGTTTTCCCGGATAAGAGATGCGTTCCAGTGAATTTACATTGGAAAGGTGAAATTTTAAGGCATGGCATCCTTTTTTGTTGTGCATAAAAAGAATACACCTACCGCAGTACCACTCTTAAGTGCATATAAGTGAAACAATAATATTATTGCAAATGTGGAAAGTTTTTGTCCAGAACCCTCTGATTAAACGATATAGTCAAAATGCAATCTTAATGCATGATTCTTATACGTGATATGTCTTGTGTGGTTGTCAGTTTAGAAGTAGAAAACACATAGGCGGACAAAAAACGAAGTGATGTCATGCGTTAAGCATTGTTCATTGTTATTGTTCTATATAAACATAGGTGTATGAATATTATGGAGAATCCTGGCAGTCGTCGACTATTCTAGTATACTGCATCTAGTTACTATACTAATCCATGGCCAAATTTTAAAGGAGTTGCCAAGATGTTGATTTTAGCTTCCTTATAACAGAGATGAGACTCTGAGACGTAAAACGTAAAGGTGTATGGACTATGGACCTATTGTGATGTTCCTCTCATTATATACGCTATAGATTTGTGCATAGGCGTAAAAACATTAGGTACTTTACTGAATAAGCAAATGGTCTCAGTTTTTGTAACTACTATAACCTGTCAGTTATTTAAATGAATGGAGCATTTGGCGATTTAGATTTAGATACTTCGTTCGTGTGTATCACTATATGGTGTAGTGTACTTTACTTTAGTTGAAGAAACGATGCGTTAAAATTTGTCTCAAGTGCTATCCTCAAATTATTTCTGTATTCCCCATCACCAACTTCAATAACCCTAAAACTACCATGACTTTATTTTAATGCAAGCTTAAGTCTTAAGTCTGAGTGAGAGCACACTATAAGATTGCCTAAACACGTATGGCATTGAAATCAGATGAGACTTTTATGCTAATAAAATTTCTTCATGCTAACAATTACAAATACTTGCGCTTACAACAGACAGGTAGATTTTTTACTGTGTACGGAATAAAATAGAAGATCATGAAAGATGTTTTTGCTCTGCGGTCTATTATTTTCAATAGAGTCAATTGTGCTACCTCAGACAGTTTACGTTAAATGTAGCTCTAAGTGTGTAACACAAGTAGAATCTCATTGTGCATGTAGACTGTAGCCTGTAGGTACAAGGTACTATACCGACTAGTATACGTAAGAAGTCGTATTACAGATGTAACTTGTAGATATTATGTGTGTAAATACATGTTGGTAATATTAGACGCTATGCATGTATAGACAAACTATTCCGCGTATTCTAATGACGATCTCACTCTATAAGACTCTAAATAGCTCCTCAAGCTACCAACTGGCATTACCCTTGATTTCATTAAACAATGAATTGCAGATTGGACTTTAT
Source organism: Pogonognathellus flavescens (assembly GCA_019776165.1). NCBI lineage: Eukaryota > Metazoa > Arthropoda > Collembola > Entomobryomorpha > Tomoceridae > Pogonognathellus > Pogonognathellus flavescens. Next base: position 61,435 of record JABASD010000306.1, on the reverse strand, counting down.
GAAGGTTATCTTTTATTTGGCGAATTTCATTTCGGGTCTTAGTGTCTGTTTTGTGTAAGTAGGTTCTAAATTTACAGAGTACAGAGTATTGGTACAGAGTACAGAGTCTACTGACGTGAGTAAAAACAATTCTTTTTTGCTAAATGACAAAAAACTGTTTGTAGTATTAGTAATAGTAACTCAATTCTGGTAATTCTGATTAGTATTTGTAACCACATGCAAGAAAAATGATTATGTGATTGCTTACTTGCTTTAAATAACTATTTCCACGTTTCAGCAATAATGTCAAACTTTTTCCCCTATTTTACTCAACTTTATCCCAATTTCGTGCACGTTAAGTTAAGGGCACTAGGGGATAAAATTGCTGCAAAAAACAAACAAATTACCTTTCTAAATAGATACGAATAAGTTCTGCTTCAATTTAAATTGCATACAGATTGTATGCATACATTTCATACTTCAATCTCAAGTAAATTGAATAATTATCTGTTCGAAAGAATTAACCTCACAATGCGGTAGAGGAAATGCTACGGGTTGATATAATCAATTCTAACTTGCTGAAGAGGTAAATCCTTTGTGTATAGTACGCAACCATATTCATTTATCAACGTGAGATTTTTGATATAGGAAAACATTTACACGTGGAAATTGATAATTAGACACTGTTGTTAGCACAAGCTCTCATTTTTGTTGTTTATATTAATTATGTATAAGTAAAAACTTACCTCATCTTTAACAGTTCGTTTCGTCTGCGGCTTAACCATGTATGGGCTTTCCTTTTCAATCATTCGATCAACAAGATGATTGAAAGTGTATCCATCACCAAGGGTATGATGAAGTCTGAAGATGAGAACACTTTGATTTCCTCTGTATCCATTTAATAATAAGAGTTCCCAAAGTGCAGATTCGTTTGGTAGAGGTGCGGTCATGATATCTCCAACAATTCTTTGCAATTCATCTTCGTGGGAATTAATATCATCCATGTAATCTTCACTGAGACGGAAATCGTGTATTTTGCGGATGTGTCTATTTGGATCAATGTGTACATCTTTCCAGAAGAAATGTCCACCGAAGACGGCAGGAACTTGTCTCATTCTGAGATATTTATATTTGTCTCCATTTTTGACATCGAGCACATTTCGCTTAAAGCCGGCTCTGACGGTCTCAATATCAATATTTCCTTCTACCGTGAACAAAGTAGCGTTTGCTGCGTACGGTTGTACGTAATATTTGTCAACAGCGAAAATGCTGTCATATCCGGTGAGAAGTTCTTTCAGATCCTTGCGATATTTACGAGCTATCAGAACTACAATTGCCTTGTAGATGATCAAAGGAACAAAACACGCTATTACAACTGGCACTACGAAAAGTGCCAAAACGAAGGAAACTGGTAAAGAGACTGATGGTTTATTCGGAGAACGGTAAATCTCTTCCTTCTCCTTTGACGGAATCTTACTTTCCGGAGCAGGCATTCTGCTGGCAATTGTTTACTATCGTCAAACGAAAACTAATTTGGAACACCTAAAAATATTTCAACTTGAGAATGCAATTCAGGAAAGCCTTCAAAACAAATTTCGAAGGATACAATTCTGTCCGTTAATTGCATTCAGTTTTGTTACCGTCCCATAAATCTTTAAACTCTTTGTAGATATAACTTTTTAACAAATAAAATGGAAACTTGCACCTTCTTGTTAGTATCACTTTGCAGGTTTTACTACCTGAAAGACGATGATGGTATGTACATAGGAATTACTATGTTTGTCCGTGTTGGACTCAGAAATCGTACTGACAATCTAATAATATTGTCTTCCACATGAAAGTACAAAAGTCAACTCCAGCATGAGAACAGGTGAACTGAAATTATATTTTTGTCTGTGTGGGCTACAATATATAATGTAATGGGTTGTCTTTTCGTTAAAGTATATACTCAAACTCTCAGGACGTCGTTTGTCAGACCAATACTATACATAATAAACACAAGTAAAAGTGTAAGTTGTATAAGCATGTAGGCAGTTGCAACGTACTGTATATATGCACGGTGTGTATGCAACGTAACTGATGGTCAGTGAGACAGTGATACAATCGTATGTAAAATGTACGTACACGGAATAGGTACCGGTATACAGGTAGTATTGTGGTTGTGCATTCAGATAATAACACCTCGTTTGTTTGTGTAAGTTATAATATTCATCACTCATAGCACCTCTACAGCTCAATTTTGCTATTACATTGCTGTGTACGTGTGCGGATGGGTTGTTACTTTTCTTGGTATCTTTTCTTAACAATCTATGTGTGTACCTACATTTAATTAGCGAGCCTTATACAAAATAATATCAATTCAGTCATCCAAAAACAAACGTTTTCCTTATAATCTTAGTAAGTTAAAATTGATTGTTACGTTGATGACTACTGTATGAATAAAATTCAAGATCACGACTGAATTTCTCTAAGGTACATGGCATAGATCGTGTTGAAGTATGAGTCAGTATTGTATGAAGTATAGACAGTTGGTATTCTACGAATCTTATTAATTACATTCTTCTGAGATTGAGTAGTTGCATATTTACATGACGAAATGTATACAGAAATTCATTTACGGAGGGCAGTTAATAATTATAAATGAAGTGTCTGTTGAACTTAAGATGTTAAATTGCACTAATTTTTAGATGAATTGTCTGCAGTGTCTCTATACACGGCTTTGCTTACCTATTGTCGAGTTTGATCCATGGACCCCAGAAATACAACTACAGATTACAGATAGGTCCGTGACTTATGAGTTTGATTTAATTGCCAATGTTTAGTGTATCATGAAATGAATCATCACAATCTATCTTTATATGTCAGAAAGTCAAATCTATTAAGGGTTTATCAAATTAAGGTGATATACCCCTTACTGTTCAAGTAATTTGAGATACCTACAACCTACCTATGCAGAATAATAATTTACAGTTTACATAAAAATTGATGATTGAGTATATAATTTACCTAATTAGGTAACTTGACAAAACCAATTCAGTTTAGAATTGAATAGGAAATGCGTAACGAAGTTGATAATCAAATATAGCGATTGAATTCCTGATGAAAACCCCAATTTTAACTTTCTATACCTTATTCAGGCTTATTTATTTATTTATTTATTTGTATTTTTATCTTGTGCTGTTTTGTGGCAAAGATATAGGTTTTCTATGTACTATTGTGTTTGTTTCTGCAAAAATTTAATTTATTTCAGAGCTGAAGCTCTTCAGTTATTATTAGAATTTGTATGTGCTCACTATTGAGAAAAATCAACTAAAATTGTATGATTGTATGTAACTAATTAGAAATAGCCTTTGGGTTCGGTATTTATATCTGTAGCAAACGACAATTAATTTTGCTTAGGATGGCTTTACTTATTATACTGTGTGTAGTAATTCAGGTGAATGTGTCAATGTGAATTGACAATATTAATTAGAATTAATTATTCTTTGGCTTCCAGAGGTCATTTTAACAAATCAACGTTTATTTTTGTCCAGAGGTCGTTTTAACAAATCAACGTTTATTTTTGTCCAGAGGTCGTTTTGAGAAATCAACGTTTATTTTTGTCCAGAGGTCATTTTAACAAATCAACGTTTATTTTTGTCCAGAGGTCATTTTAACAAACCAACGTTTATTTTTGTCCAGAGGTCATTTTAACAAACCAACGTGTATTTTTGTTCAGAGGTCATTTTAACAAATCAACGTTTATTTTTGTCCAGAGGTCATTTATTTTGGTCAAAATAAACGTTGATTTGTTAAAATGACCTCTGGAAGCCAAAGAATAATTAATTTTAACCATATCAGAGGTTTAAGTACTCTGTTCAACTATTAATATTAATTAGGTTTATACAACCCTAGAATGTAGTTTCGTTACTTTAAAGAACAAGTATGGTGAGGATATCAACTTTATTTTACTTTTAATTCCTGCATGTGTACCAATAGTAAGATATTGTAATGCAAGCATGTACTGAATGGATGAAGGGAATTTCCTCAATAAGTTATAGATTCCATGTAACTTACCACACTATGTATTTGTACTAATGAGAAGTGCTAATAGATATGATGCGTTTTCCGATGATTAACAAAACATGGCAAAACGTATTTCTAATCAATGTTCTGTTCGTCTGTTCTGTCAATATTAACAAAGACGTTTGTGAGTAAGGAACAATCCTTTATACTAATAGTAGGTATAATATATCTTAATTAAAAATTGTCCAATTAAAGGTTCTAGATCTACCGGTCACAGAATCTCAAGTCGTAGTGGGTAAAACCTAGGGCACAAAAGATGATGCAATTGTACAAAGGTAACGAAAACATAATCGAAATCATCATTATGAATTTTAATAAAATGTGTTGTGAATTAAGACTTGTAAGGAATTTCCGGTCACATTCTAGATAAAAAATTATTAAGGCAATACAAAAAATTTACTGAAACAAAAGTAGGGAAAATTATAATTGTAAACTAATTATAAGTGGTTTAGTTCATTGCGTCATCAATAGAATTTAATCTTTGGATCACTAAGACCAAGTGAGTAAGCAGATAAGATGAAGAACCACTTACAAGTGTAGAATTTCCTCTTTTCATTACACAGCGCAGCCCAATAAATACGTTATATAAATGAATATTAATTAAACCTCTATTCAAAAGTAATGAATCCGAATCTAACGAGCCTAACGAAAATGTCCGAAAAAAATATTTGTTTACTTCTTATGTGCATTGTTTTTAAGATGATAAAGATGATTCACTTTTGTTTGTTGCGACTACGGTTGTATAAAAAAATGAAGACTGAAAGTAGCCAGAGCACCCATGCAATTTTGTATACGATATAATATGTAAGTATATCATATCTTATTGTTTAAGTATAAGATATGTAGCTAGAGCCAGACAGTAAGAGTATTACTACAATGCAAAAGCGCTCATATCAAAGATATCATCAGAAGAGATGAAATCTCATCATCTTCACCTACCTGAGTACCTATTACCCATTTATGTATACACTCACTAACAGTCCACACATACTTCTACTCACAGTTAGCACACCAACAAGAAGCAAAAGCCCAAACTAAAAGTGTCCTCTTATCTACACTGTAATTATCATTGCAGCCCAGAATTTATATAACGATAAAATTAAAACTTAAGCATAAGTCTCATAATATCACACCTTGCCCTTGGCACAAATTGTCTGTCAAGTCAATCCATCTTTTACGTGTTGAGTGTGCACATGGTGTATAGGGTAGGTAATCGTCATAGTCCAGTCCAAGTTAAATAGCTTGTGTATGTTGTGGTTGTGTATCATATCAATTCGAGTATTCCTTCATGCTTGTCTCAAGTTTGAAATAATAAAATGTTTGTTGTGCAGGTGCCTTGATTAGAATTGCACTAGGAGTAAGTGTAAGAGTAGTAAAGACGAGATATGTTTTTCTTCTTATTATACTCACTCCATTATTATGATCATAATTCATGCTTTGTTCTCGTCCATGCCCATGCCTCAAGATAATACTGTAGTACTATTATTCATATAAATATTCCATTTACGAACATCTTTCAGTCTCTTCTTCCCATTTACAATAATAATTAAATAAGAGGTGGTGGCGGTGGCAGTATATTATTATTAAAGGACATAAGTAGCTATGACCAACATTGTGCTCTATAAGGTGTGCATTGTATACACAACTCTATACACATGACATATATCTGACAACTCCAAGTTCGAAGATCACAGAAACATAATTTATTTTTCAGATGAAGATTTTACATGCTTTCAACAGTCAAGAAGATGCTCATCGTCTAAAGATAACAGATTAAGCTATAGAAACAATTGGACAGAGATGAAAGAATAAACGTGTATTTGCATTATCAACACTAACTGCCTTTTTATATAGTTTGTGCTCACAAGCGTTACCTAATGCAGAATGCTAATATTGTATTTTGCATGCTATCGCAACTTACCTGTTGGGTTTTCTTTGCACGATACCTTTTTGTAAACGTAGTTCGTACACGCAGATCTTATAGGCAGTATCTGTAGCAATAGCAATATACAGTTATGTTATGACTGACTAAGTAACGTATGAATCATGAAGTTATTATTATATCCTACTCGTTTTCATTTTCAATGCACACAGTCCTAATTCTGCTTTGTCTCACTCACAATCGGTTGCTTGCTTAAACGCATATTTATTTGCCATACATCAAACAAGTTCCCACATTCTTACTTTTACAGCTATATAAAGTACAAATATACTAATTATATGAGCTATAACATAAAGCATAAAAGTTATAATGAATCTTCATTTACAAATTTATTGTAATGTTTGCATGTGAGGTACTGTACGCAGTATTAATATGCGGTAGGTAATATTTTACATACTATTACCTAAGTAGTGTTTTTGTGTTGAGGAGGTCACTCTTTTATTTATATTGGTAATAATATTCTACTATTTAACATTGGTACATTGATTCTTAAAACTTCTTTGTGCATGTACAGAGCTTCTTTGTGTGTTTTCTTTTCATTCTGCAACATCAATCACATACGCAAGGGAAGTGCCATCATCCAAATATTTATGATAATTTGTATGCAATACTAGGTTCATACGAGCAGTTAATAAATAGAAATTCTATTTACTTCTCATCTAAACGCATTACTTACAATCAGTATATCATCACTACCTCCGAAAGTCCCAATTGAAAGCAATTATCTAATCCAGGACCATGAATATAAATACTGCTTCTAATTTTATGCATTTTTCTGCACTCTATCACATTATTATCACTCCTAAAAAACATACCCAAGAAACGTGCACTATTTTTGCATCATGCAGAAACAAAGGAGCAGAGATGCAATAATTAAAATGTCAGCTTCAAATGCAAGTTGATTGTTATTGCATGCAATTAATGCTTTAAATAGTATTATTTTAAATAAAGGCAGTCATGCATTGATATTTCATTAAAATTGCGTCGAATCTGATTCAATGAAAAAATGGACAAAAAATTGTAAAAATGCAGATTTAGACGTAGTTTATTTACTTACACTGCAAAGTGCTCCTAGTTTTAAGTACGGCAGGCTTTATTACGAACATTTTACTTGCTATAGCATGAAATGTGTTGTTGTATTAAGCTTTTATTTTAATGAAATTAAAAATAGACTTGCAAGGATACTGGTACTCAACCGAAACGGTAGTACAAGACTTACTCGTTATTATAAGTAGAAGTGGCATGTCTTTATACTGAAATTGCTTCTAGTTGCGCTGCACTGTGTACGATTGTACAATTATATTTATAATGAATTCCTTCTTACAATCTTTTTGACCCTTAAGATCTTGCACCTACTTTTTCAATGTTAAAATATTATCAGTACAACTTTGCAATCTATGACTGAGTTGGTCGATCGTATTTTAACACTATAAGTACGCCTTACGACGTATAGGATGAGATGATAATTGTTTTTCTCGCCCAAGATAATTTACAAGCTTAGGAAAAATTCGTTAATGAAGATGGTTAGGAAGATGCATGCTAAAAGCCATCTTCAGGTGCTAATGAATATTCTTTGTAGTAGATGAACATTCGCGTCTATCCCATTCTATTGTCATCCTTAGATAAGCATCTTATTATTCTAAATGATGATGCAGCAATTTCCAGCTGCCTTCTACATTAATTAGGAGGATATTGTCACTTCCGACCACCAGCGAACACTTCCGAGTAATTGTGGTCTCAGCGCTTCTTCTTTTACACGTTTACTTGACACTGAACTTTAATATTAACAACATTTCATCAATTAAATCTTGTCATTAAATACAGGATAGGTGTACCGTGTGTATCTGTATCTTATTCAGGATATCATTATTATATCTATAAGAAAAGAAGGATACGGTTCATGGTATGATTAATGTCGTAAAATAAGTAAACCTCAAATAATGACTAATACGGTCGAATTTGAGATGAAAGGAACACCATAGAATATACAACACCAACCCATGTGCCATAATGTACCTAGTATAGATATCCTATGATACCATTATACCATTACAAAAGTGTCTTGGTGCAACACGAGGTTTGGAAATTACACGTGTGTCAGTTTATCATTGTTTGCAATGGCATATTAATTTATACGTTCTTTAAGTAATGACGATGGCTAACCTCCAAAAAGTATAATCCCCTGGAACGGGTTTCCCGTCCAGAAATGAGCTCATACACTTCAATTTTTAAGCTTAAAAATAAAAGTTTCCTTTTAGGTACTTCAACTTTTTATGCATATTATTTATTATGCCATCAGTTTAACTAAGTGATTTTGGGAATTTGAAACATCACTCACTGTAATTCCTTGAGATGTGATGTTACATACGTCATGTCATATCCGGCTCAAATAGATTCTGTGCAAACATATTTCGGCATTTTGCGCGTACCTACCTATTTTACCTTAAGAAAAGGATTTCCCATTGTTTGCTTACCTACCTAGTTATATTTACCTTTTTGCCTCTTAAAATTCGACAAAATTGCTAATTTTGGCAAAAGTCTTGGCCATAAGCAGTAAAGACACAGATTAACTTGAAACTGACGTAAAGCAGACGATTTTCTCGTTCTTCTTGAGCAACATTCGCAAGAAACCCACACGCCATGTACCACTTACATAAAATATCGGATGTCCTCTATAGTTTAAATGAAACATAAAGTATAAGTAGATACTTGCATACGCTTAAGAAGTATGCTCGCTATATTTACTCATGTATGTTTAATTGTTATGTAATGACTTTCCTTGCATATATATACGATTAGACTTTCAAGAATAGACTTTAGAGGATCTCACAGGTATCAGGTACCTATAGCAGGTGTATATTACCAACTGAAGCAAGCGAAACAAGGTTACGTTTATGTATCGTAGAACACGTTGCTGCTTTATACATGGCAATTATTGTCATGTAATAAGATTCTGGTACTTAAGTAGACATAGGTAAGGTAGAATGATACACAATCCACAGTGCATAGTGCATAATAATAATAAGATATCAAATAAAACATCTTTGCCGTAAAGAGTCATTCAACAGAAAGGAGCTTGCTGCTTTGCTTACCCACTCAACCTTCACCTATGGACTTATACGTATAGCCAGCTCACACCACCTTGTACTACTTTAATCCTAGCTAATTTTTATCTGATCGCGTACGTTTCCTATAATATACACTTTGACTTTCCTAAGTTTGATAATTCCCCTTCATACTACGTTTAAACACCAAATCAGCAATCAGAATCTCCTTATGGGAAAATAACTAAAGGTAGTTTTGAGGGATATTGACCCAAATACAAATTCTGACTTCACAGTCTAGGTGTGAGTTCACTCCTACGAAGCACAATGATATATGAACGATTATAAATGCATATCACGCTTATTTCTATATCTCTTTATTGTATACGTAATCATAATCATAACACAGGCTTATACAAATACCACACATGTGTATAAGAGTATAAGGTGCACATTTTTATGATAATGAAAATGATTAAACGTGTGTGTGTACTTCACCTGTGTGAGAGAAGCCACGAAATCTTGAGACAATGCCACATATAGCTGATTTATAGATCAGAGAAGGTCAATTATAACCATTATGTCTGATTTTTATTAGTTAGGTATGATTACAAGTAAACACTTGTAAGAACCTATGTTAACATTGCATTGTTACATAAGGATGGAATGGCTAAACCTAAGCCTCGTTTCCTTATTAGACGTTCATTCAGTTCGATAGATTAGTTATGCTAGTAAGATTTAATAATCTTTAGGCAAAACAAACTATTATTGTTTCTCTTCTGCTGCTGTGAGCAATTAAAGGCCACAAAAGCCAGATGATAAAATGGATTGCATTGTTTTTCAAAAGAATACAAAATAAGTAGAATACAAACACAATGGTTGGAATGAATTTAAGGTAATTCATAGAGATATGATATGGAATTTACCACACGTTTTTCAAAGTCTCAAACCACAAGTAAAGAACATGATACAAAAAATTATATTATTATTAAGTATTCTTCGATTGAAACTTACAACTAAATTTTTGGTAGTCTCGTGTAAGATATTTAACGTAAGGTTTTATGCATAGTGTTGTTGTTTTATACCTCATTAGAAGCTCTTTGTCTTTGCATGAAAAATTTATATGTAAAAATGTCAAGCTGAATAAATTACAGATGTTAAGCGTATTAATAGAAAATTTGTACAGCGCAAACAATTATTTTTAGGCGTATCACACAATGGACAGCAATTGAGAATGCAGTTTTCCTACATTTAGGTTTATAATACCTAATTAATAATTATGACTATGACTTACTAAAATATAGTGAAAAACATTCGCAGATTAGAACGCAATTGTTTTGGGAGCTACTAATTCACACTGACACAATATGTGGGTAGAGGATAATGGAATGGTTATAATGTTTTATGGACTTGTTTACAAATGTACCATAATACACTATGATTTTTAAGATGAGCCTTTGTGGGTCTTTGTTGTGCGTTACATTTACAGTACATTGTTAACGAAAGAACACCTAGTAATTACGTGGGCAGCAAATTCCACATATTTTGTAATTTGCATATTACGTATATGAACATGTAATGCAGATTTGAGTTATTTGCAACTATGGTTGTCATTTTGACCTACATAAAACTTTAATACATAGATGACTGTGCCCCCGTAGAAGAGGTTTGACAAAGGTCTATAGGACCCTATGTAACAAATTATGTACTGGTAGGTATTTCCATGTTGTAAATAACGCATAATTCATACGACCTTGTCATACCAAGTGTACAGCTCCAAATGTATCACTTCTAACAATGTTTTTCATAATTGGTTATTACGTTGATATGAAAAATGGATTTATAAGAGTTGACATTTCTGGACAAATACGAACGCATGCTAGATGCAAAATATGCACAAATATTTTGCACTACACCATTCTCGGTACACTATTTGTTAGTTAATTTACCCATTTTATTATCCAACTACAAAGCTCAGTAGATGGTTGCAAAAATCTTGGTAATTCACAGGCAAATAGATATTTGAACTAGCTTTAAGTGTATTATTTTGAATAAATGCTAAAACAAGACAAATTCAAGAGAATCGTCATTCAGATATTCTTACTCAGAATTCTGCTCATAGGTTGTACTATATCGTACAGTGTATAGTCAAAATGTTTAAGATTACATTCATTCTGTGCGTGGTTGCTTGTCATCGTTTTAACGCAAAGTTAATATATTATGACTCTGACTACTATGGCAAAAAATGACAGCACATGATTGTTCTTAAGTAGTTATATGGAATAAGACCATATGAACCATTTTCTGGACGCATTTTTCATGAATCATTCTCGTGGAATTTATCACATCTTTAATCAACTCGCACTTTCTTCTTAAAACGCTTACTCCAGTATCAGAAACTATCCAATCTGTAATATCGCTCATAATACAATAATGAATAATCTATTTATCATATCAATTGAGTCGTATGACAATACCAAAATACAGAAAATATAGTATGGGTAGGTTTCTTTCATGCATATAATCTCATATCTAACAGAAGTTGCCACTCCAATGGGAAAACTTTCATTTCTATTCCTGTATCTAATTTGGAAAAATAGATCATCTGTCTCAACCTATTAAGCAGTTCTATTGTCAGGTAAAATTGTATCTGCCCCAAAAATACATTTGAAATTAAAATAGAATGTCTGTAAAAGAAAATCAGAATTTTCATGAAAGGGCAAGTAAAAGGTCTACATGGCCCTAATACAACTCACCAGCTTCTTTCGTGTCAATATACGAAAGTAACACACTAACAATTTCAATTCCCTGCCTTTACCGATATAAATATAGTTTGTACATTAACTGGAAAGGAAATGGAAAGCCACACAAAAAGCACATCAACTGAATTATTTGTATGTAGAGAATATGAGAATACGCTCAAACGTAAAGCTTGGATATTGCGACACCTTTGTAGACCATAACATTTATATGGAGGACATGATATGGAACTAATGGAACCTACATACAGTTACAGCTTGTTAGAAATCTTAGAAATCCACTTGTTTTCATTATTACAGTACATACTTCTAAGTAGCTTATTATTAGTACCTAAGTAGATAGTTCTTAATTCTATGCCATGACGAGTAGGCGTCTTTAGTCGTAGTTAGGGTTTGTCTGTCTATTTATAAAGCAATTTCGTTGAAGTCTTGTACGTGGAATGATGAGTAAATATTTAAGAAATCGGAAAGGCAATAATATTATATGAATTACCCGGACCTAACGATATGCAGAAGCCAATGGACTTTGAATGGCCAAGTTTTAAAATTACCCTTTTTATAATACGATTAGATGAAACCAGATATGAATGTTAGTTTTAACTGTAGCTTGAGCATATTGAGAAATGCTACCAATCTTCTCTCGTTGTTTTGCAGCCTACAGCACACTCAAGTAATCATACTAGCAAAAGGCTTTCAAACGTATTTACACATCTGTATACAGACAATACAATATACATCTACACAAAATCATGTTCTACTGTATATAAGAGCCGTATCTAGTATTATATATATTTTGGTACAAGATGAAAGAAAACGTTAACAATGGAAGAATTTTCACTGAAATCATAAATTCTCTAAAAATGTATACCTGTTAGATGAAAAAACTATCAGCCAATTGTAATGTAAATTACACCAAGGTACCTATAATTAAATTGTACAAATGAATTACATTTATTTCATAATCGTTTATACACTTGAATAAAACTAAACAATTAAGACTGTTCGGAGATATGGATAGATATCTATAACTTCGAAAATTTTATTTATGGCATTATGGTTACAATTCAATGACAATATGTATACTTTGACTTTGAATAGACCGACTTTATAATTTTTTGACGAAATTACGTCCTTTAAAAAAATGCTCACAACAGTCCGAGATTACTATTTAGTTGGAAGCACGTGATTGTTGTTGCTCTTCACCGTCAGAGAACTTCGGTGGGTGCTCCAAAACAGCGTCAATTAAACCAAATGCTTTCGCTTCTACTGGACTCATAAACTTGTCTCTTTCCATACTTGTTTCTAAAATAAACAAAACATAATTTAACAAATGATCAGATACTATATTATGAGCCATTGTACTTAAAATCTTTGAATCGGTAAATAAAATAACATTTCTATCAGCCACAAAGGTTAACACACCAATATTAATTATAATCATAATATAGTCATACAGTTAGCGTAATTCATACAACTATTATACCTATTAGCTGTAGAGGTTGATTAGTATGTTTAACATAAATTGAGTTAATTTGCTTCTTCAGTTTAAGAATTTCTTCAGCTTGTATTTGAATATCTGTTGCTTGTCCTTGTGCTCCTCCAGAAGGTTGATGCACCATTATTCTTGCATTTGGTAAAGAGTGGCGCATTCCTGGACATCCTGTTAACGTGTTAAAACCAAAATGAAATCTTTCGGTAAATAAACAGCATAGTAATGATAAACGCAGTATAATCCTTTGAATAATAATGAATCAATGAATAATAAATTAAAACCTGAAGCAAGAAGCAATGATCCCATTGAGCAGGCCTGACCAACACACCAAGTTGCCACAGGAGGAAGAACATATTGCATTGTGTCGTATATTCCTAATCCGGCTGTCACGCTGCCTCCTGGACTGTTTATGTAAATGTGAATAGGCTTTTTTGAACTTTCTGACTGAAGAAAGAGCAATTGTGCAATTACTAATGATGCAAGATTGTCATTTATCTGTAAATATAGTAAAATAATTTATCAAACCAAATTTGTACATAAATTATAATGGTAATAATAGATTTAACAAGGTCAATTACTTACAGGCCCCATGAGACAAACAATTCTATCTTTCAATAACCGTGAGTAAATGTCATACGCTCTTTCACCTCGTCCACTTTGTTCAACCACAATTGGAATGGTCTGGTATCTTCTCCTTGACACGAACTCTGAACGAATGGCTGAGACTGAAGTGGCCTGGATAAAATATACTGTCATTAACTTTCTGTTTACGTACATTTTATCAAACGTAAAAGCAATTGTTAACTAATTTTACACAGCAAAATCAACGACGATGACAGTTAAATGTTTAAAGTATAATGTATTGTATTGAATTGGATATTATGATGAATTTGAATTTGATGAATGTATATATTGCTGAGACCGGACCTGAGAATTCTGTTTCAGCGCCCCAGAAGGGCGCTGAGTCGGGCGCCCAAGTGGTAATTTTTAGAGGCTTTTATCGGGAATTTTGGGGTTTTGTCGGGCGCCCAAGCACAGTACCACCATTCCACCTTAAAAATGGGTACATTTTACATTACATACCTGCTGTAGCATTTTGGAGACCGTCTGATGCTGACTGCTAACAGATCTGGTCAAATTATGGATAATGTGTGTCATTTTAAGCACCGAATTTCTGTTTCTAGAGAGAAGGGATGAGATACCTGAAAAGTAAAGTTCAAAATTGTGAATTTAGTCTGACTGTGGACTTGAATAATTTATTAGTCTTGGACACACGACGTCTGTCACAGTCACAGTGTCTGTCTCTTAAGACTTATACTACAATTACAAGTGTAACCTGGACAGTTTCAGTTCAACAGAAAGTAAAATATTGTTAATGATACATTAGAGAAGTTGTTTAGTAAAATACTTACCAATTTGTTTAGACAAGAAGATTTGATACTAACACGAATGCTAATAAATCTGCGTTCTAATTTTAATGACAATTAATTTACAGCAAACAGACTTTTTCAGATTAAAAATATAAAAACATCAGGTTAGAATTTGCCGGGTTTGAAGTTTAAATGTTGGCGCCAAATGTATCTTGTTTGAATTTAGTGAAGTCAATATTATAATTTGTTACATCAAAACACTGAAAAGACTTCAATTAAATTAATTAAACTGATTGAGCATTTTTGATTATTGTTCCACTTTGTTAGTTCAAAGCAATAATTAAAATGTCTACAGCTACAGTATCGACTGCAGTGAAGGAGTATTCTCAATTGGGTAAAAGTTTTAACTGTGGACAAGGGGCATTGAGAGCTGTACGTTATAATGGTAAAAATTATTAATTTTGTAAAATATCTTATTCTTATTTATTTATTTCATGATTGTTCGTTTAGATATTAAAATTTTGTCTTTGGTAGGATGTGGACAGTAGACTATTTAGTGTACGTAATCGACATTAAAAATAACCAATAATTTCAACTTTATTGATGATGATACAGTTGACGGGGCATACATTCTGACTTGCGGCGCTGACAGAACAATCAAATTGTGGAATCCCGATAAGCAGTTGTTACTCTGCAATTACCAGGGACATTCTGGAGAAGTTTTAGATGCAAAAGGTTCATGTGATAATGCGTAAGAGACCTACCTACTTTTATTAATGTATTTCAGTTGTACGCATTTTTAATTTTTGTCGTTATAACGCATGTTCATTTCAAATGTTCATGTAAATCCTGATTTATTTACTCTCTGATAATAATTCTATTTGTTCAAAATTCAGGCAAATATTGAGCGGAGCAGTGGACAAAAATGTCAGTTTATGGGACGTTACAACTGGCCGGATGCTTCGTCGATGGAGAGGTCACAATTCATCGATTACGTGTGTTCAATTTAACGAAGAGTCTACAATAGCAATTTCCGGTTCACAAGATAACTCCGTTAAATGCTTCGATATCAGGTCAAAAGCATTGAAAGAGATTCAAACCCTGTCAGAAGCTAAGGACAGTATTACATCTATTGCCGTAACTAATCATTCAATATTAGTTGGTTCAGCTGACGGATACACCAGACTTTACGATCTAAGACAAGGAACAATGACTGAGGACTGTCTGGGGGAAGCAGTTACTTACGTTGCGGTCAGTAGAGATATGGCTTCGCAACTAGTGGCAGTTAACGACGATACTATTAAATTAATTGATGCTGATACTGGACAACTGTTAGCTACTTATAAAGGACACACTGCACAACGATTTCGTGACTATAAAATCGAAGTGGCTTTTGATTCTAGTGACTGTTTCGTGTTTGCGTGTTCTCCGTTTAGAAGTGTTTACATTTGGGACTTAATTTCTGAAAATGTTCAACAAGTTGTTCCTGTTACTCCCTCTGAGCAGAAAAATAAAGACAGTTTCAACAAACCACCCGTTGTATCACTGTCTACTCACCCTACAATGGGAAAATTCATTTGTGGTTGTGGAGGGGAAGTTAGTACTTTTACATCGGATCAAATGGAAGTTGAAGTGGATGACTGAGAATAAAACTTTGAGTCTTTAAATGTCTTATACGATACAAATTTAAAATTTTATAGGTACAGTTAAAAATATATTTACGTGTATTTTTATGCGATTGAAAAAATAATTAAATACTAGTACACGAACAAACGTTCTGATGGTGAAATATAGTTCAGTGTAAACATCAATTTTTATTATTGACAGATAACAAACAATAAATATTTTCTTTATAAAACGTTACATGTTACATTGCATACATCAATTAGTTACCGGAATTATAACATACTTCAATACAACTTCATGTATAAGTCTGTAATACATAACTAAAGAGCAAAACTGTATTATAAATCTTATTTTTGATACGGATGGTACAATAAAGTTTACCTAACGGTAACGATACTGATTGCACATTTTTACTACACTTTTTCTGTAACTTTGCCGTTTTGTGCATCGTCAAGAAACTGTTGTCTAGTTGCTTTAAAGCTTCTTGCAATGAGGAAACCTAGTCCTGCTAAACAGGAGCATATTAGAAACATGAATTGGTTTGCTCTTGGGTGTTCAACGTGATGCATTCCAATGAGTGCACCACAAGTAATGATATTCATAGGAACTCTGAACCAGTTCATTATATTTGCACGAAGATTATCAGGAATTGTTTCCCCACGTAGAGTAGAGATGCATGGGAAGTAGAGGCCAACAGATACCTCCAGTACCATAAAACTTAAATATATGAAAAAGACAAGCTGGCTGTGGACACTTGGTGTGCTACATAGTGCTGAGATAAACATCGATACGGACATCAGCGCACAACAATAAGTTAATATGGTTTCAGAATTGTAATTTCGGGCTAAGAGATAAGAGTACAACGACGAACCTATCATGATTGCCATCATATAACTAGAAAATGTTAACCCCATGGGTGGATTTCCAGGTTCCAGCACTGGAGTCCACAGGAATACAAAAATGTACATATTAGACTCAAAAAGAGATTGTACTAAGCCTAAAGCAAGAATATTGGGGTTTCTCATGATTGTTTGGTATCCTTCCATACAGGATGTTGACCATCCCAGATTTTGCTCGCCGTAATTTTCATCCCAAGAGAGGCTGATCCACAGAGCTGCTATGAGAAGACATGGAATTGCAGTCATGAAGGGGCTCACTGGACCAAAGTGTAACCAATCTGCACCGGCTTGTGCCACTACACCCGCAACAATGGCAAGAAATCCGTTGAAGAATGTTGACTTGGAGAAAGTCATACTTGTCCATTCTATCGGATATTTCCAAGTAATGGTGTGTTGATGTATGTACCAGGACTCAAATACTGAAAACAAGATCGATGTTGATACTCCACCGAGAACTCGCCCGAAAAGTAAAACGTAGAAATCAGGAGACAGTTTTGTTAAGCAACAAAGACTGTACATAAGGCAGAATACAACACTCATCTTTCTTCGTCCAAACCTAAAATAATATTGCGCATTAGAAAACAACTGATGTATGTGAATATAATAATCGTAAATAACCACTAAATCATAGTCTTTAAATTATTACTTGTCAGCTAAGGGACCCGTTGCTGTTCCAAGTGTGACCGAAGAAGCAAACCCCACAACGTAGAGCACTGCTATTTCTCGTTGCTGAAATCCATAGTAGCTGTATAGCTTATAAACGTATGGTCCTTGTAACCAGTCTAAAAATATAATAAATGTAAAAAGTTATATTTTATTTTTATTCTGAGACACTTCCACCTTCGGATGCAATTATTGAAAGATCACATCTTCTGTGACTCAAGGGTTAAAATTAATTATTAAATTAAAGTTTATTATTTTAACTCTTGAGTCACAGAAGATGTCATATTTCTGCAAAAAGTTATACAATATCATATCATACAATACATCACTTGATATTTACTATCTGAATGAAAAGTAATGAATTAAAGAAATTTACCCGAAAACAGGGCCAAAAAGTACGGAAGTAAGTAGCCCCTTTGAAACGATAGAAATTCCCGACTTGGTGACACTACCTCATTTGTAGCTTTTTGAGCGTATAAATAAAATAAGTACGCACAGACCAGTAGAGGCAGAAAACCTGCCTGGATTATGCCGGTTAACGACAACAACTCGAACATTGTGGATCAATTGATTATCTGTAAACGAAAAGTTAAGATTTGTGGTAATTCTTAAAGTTAACAATTCTTATTCAATATAAGGAATTCATACAACAGTTACAACAAAACGCTTACTGATTTGGAGTCACAATTGGAGTTGTAATTAGTAATGTTATGATTTATGATTTAGGGACGTGGCGTCGCTCGCATGCGGATGTTTTACAAGATCACCTTAAAAGCCGCTGCAAAAGTGATATCATGGAAAATATTGACTTTTAGATTATTGCGGAAGAGCACCAATTACTAAGGATTTAAAACGTCATGTCATATTACTTACAATAAAAGTTAAGGATCACTTACGTAATTGCACGATGATAATTAAGCAACTGATAAGGACCTCCAGTAATTGTGTTTCACGATAAAGTCCTGTTGGATATAATGATTGTACGTGTATGTGAGAAGTTGAAACATACAATGACGTTTTGTATCACAGTCCACGTCCACAGAAATTCTACCGCTAGCATTAATTGAAAGGATAATAACCCTTGTAATATCCAGAGAATTCGCCTACAAGTCAAAACAAATTAAAATCAGGAAATGTTTAACATTGTTAAAATTACTTAGCTAGCTTCACAACTAAATCTGGACTGGCAAATTACGTTCTGTTCGACATGATAATTTGCACAATGATATTACATAGTACAGTATTTAAAGTCTGCTTTGCAAATTGCACGGCAATCTTAGTTTCGCCTTCGCCATGCATGCGTTTCAGAGTCAATATTTACAATAGAATAATATAATACCATTATACTTAAGCTTTACACAACTGTGTAAAGCACATATTTTATTATGAAATAAGCAGCTTATGGCAAACTACAAACGTACACTACTGTCGATAAATCCACACACTACATATACACAAAGACAAATCGAACATTAAAAATATTAATTTGTTCTCACCCCAATTTACTAGCTGAGACTTAAAAATATAATCAAATGAACATTCGACATTTGTTAGCATTAAATACAATGCACTAGGTGTTATTATCTGTTACAGTTTATCGCTTATGTAGTACTATACCTATTATCCTGAAAATACCGAATGCAATTTAACGAGGTCACTTTGATATTGGAATTGCTGATACAAGAATTAGTACACACACGTATACAGTCTTACTCTATATACTTTTAGCATGCCGGTAATAATTCGTGTTACTGAATAGTGAATACTATTTGCCTATCAATGTAGTTAACTTTTATCAATACTACTAGCTAGCCACTTGTCCTTTTCTGTCTATTATTTACACGGCTAAGCAAATAGTAAACGACTGAACCTAGTAATGTATTCGTACTTACATATCCAGGCGACCTATTTTTGTCACTTCGGCATAAAACTAGTTTATGAGACCATTAAACTCCAAAACTCCATAGGTTCATATGATATAGGTATAGTTAGGGCTGTAACTGTACATATACTAACATAAGTACAATACCTTGGTTCATTTATTGAATTTAGAATCAATCAATCAGTATGATTTTAGACAAGTCATTCGTGAGTCATAGTCATAATCTTTGTCATGTCATTGCTAATTCTAGTAAGGCTATATTCACAGTACAAGGAGACTAATGCAATATGTAAAGTAGGTACAAAATCTACTTATGCCAAACAAAGACCACAAATTACAAAACCCTAAGGATAAAATACGATTACACATGAACATTATAACATTATTCGTCAATAAATACAACGATGACCATGAAGACTTTTTGTCTCATGTTTTCTATATGGTAAGATACAATTTAGTGTATATGTAGTTGGTTTTTTATAACAAAAATAAGCAAAAAGTTTAAACAAACAAAATCATGCAAATATATGTAGGTTCGTCATATTCCAATCTAACAATTTGCTACACAAAATGAAAATCCATTGTTTATGTTAAAATTTTTAGTTAATAACTTAAGTACCAATAATAGTTAAGAATACCTCAATAAATATTCAATTTTGCAAAAAGCAAGTTCTCATGCTTTGTTTAATAAACGGAAAGCATAGATAAACTTTTCATAAAATGATTGATATACTTATTAACTGACAAGAAAGTAGGTAAGAAATAGTAGATTAACTAGATCTCAGAAAATAAAAGTGTATTCAAATCTTAAAACCCTGACATATCCAAAATCATTTATAATTTAGCATTTAAAGCCGTAAAATGAATAAATTATAATTATGCATCATACAATTTTATACACTGGTTGTCTTATGTCACAAGTAATAAGAACATTACAGATATATCTCTGTATTAAACGGTTATAACCGTTTAGTTATATCTATATTAAATACTGTGACACATACTTACAACTAAGAAAATTAAATATACCCACTTATTCGTATCAAATGTTAAGTTAAAACTTACCCTCACGTTCAACGTTTGGGGAATAGCTGTTATTGTGGTTCTGGGATTATTATCCGTGAAGTAATTTTGGATTTATTGTCTTGATCTTGATCTTAATTACTTTTTCGCATCAGTTAATGGTGAATGGAATGAACAGTACAATGAGACACAATTTCCATTGATCCAATCATTAGCAGAATCAGCACCAAGGAATCTGAAACAAAACAAAAATACAACATCAGTAATTTTTGGTAGATAATAATGAATGATTTTTGCTATTTTTTAATTCAATGTATGTAATAAAAGAAATGTTTGATGTACTCAAAAATTACTAACAAAATACATGTCAGGGCACAATCAATACTCACAACAACCGATGAAACAATCTGTCAAACGTGTGGATTTGTTTTCGTCACAAGATTTGTTAAAATCTCATGCAAATTCAGCTTACAGCTGAGAGATCTTGTTCCAACGTCGCAACCGCAAGACCGCAACTCACTCGTTATTGTCAGTGCAATGTTTACCAATACCAATATTGAATGAGATGTGTGATTAGCCGATCAACATTGCAGGGCATTGCAATATAGCCGACAACTGAAATAAACGTGAATCCGTTACGCTTGGTTTACTCTACCAATTTTTCCTTTGTATAACTGTACAGATAGAACATAGAACTTCCAGTTGCAAGCTAAAGTAAGTTAAACCAAAATCATGAAAGGGGCACACTGATCTAATTTGTCAATTTTGTACGAAAGTAATAATTATATTTAGATTCATTATGTCCATAGTCGATGTTTACGTTTACGTTACAAAAATTGTCTTTGTATGCAGTTCTGTATTGTATATTTTATAAAAAGAAAAATGAAGACAATCATATAATTATCAAATAATTTCATGAAATAAATGATGCATAAGTAATAATAACATGAGTATTGGATAAAGGAATAAAGGTATTTCTGCAAAAATGGTGTCATATTAGTATTCGCATTTCGCAGACATTTGCACCTTCAAATATGTAAATCTGAACTGGTTAAAGTGACATACATGTGCTGTTATGTCGTTTTATTATTTTTCATGAATCAGACAGAAATTCTCATACTATTATTAATAACTTGTAACTCAATTCTAGGTTAATATGAATGCGTACAGAAATTATTTCTATAGAATGAATTACTTAAGTACATCAGTAATGTTTTGTAATTGTAAAGTACAGGTATTTTATTTAGAACTTCATGTTTACATGTTCTTTATGGTTCATTTAACAGATACTTCAGTTTAATTGAACTTAACTTATTGAACCGATATTCATAGGTCTTATGTCTTACCAAGTTATACAAGTTGGGTACATGCTTCCAATACCACACCAACAATTATTGACCAAACTTTCAAATATTAACTTTTTTCTGGTAATGATCTGAATTCAGGAGTCTATACGCACACTAGATGGTTTTACCCGGTATGAAAAGTCCGACTAGAAAGTAAATAACTCCCACTTACATTCAGCAGATAGCGTCTACCAACATAAAGAAATCCGTCGGTTCTGTGATATTGTCGTCATATCTTCAGGATACGATCAGGGGTAACGGGTAACTCACTTAAAACTTATTTCTTGGGAGATTCTCGTGGGGGCAACTTTTGTTGTATTTACCTATGTAGGGCAAGGGTGAATCTTAGACTGATGTTCTGAAGGTTCTGAATTCTGATGTATATAAGTTTATGTGAATGACTATTAATGTGGTATTATCAATAGTCATGCAAGAAAAAGGTAAGTACATAATATTATTAGCAATCAAAACATTTCCAGGTTTAAGTTAGGACTAAGTATTTCTAATGTACATAAGTAGTAAGGGGGAGAAACTATTTTATTAACTTAAAAATATCACTGTCAAACATATAAGTATGCTAGCCGAATACGACTCAGTATAACTAATAACAGGTTGTAAATCTGAATTAAACATTAAAACAATATTTGTTTGTATAGGTATTTTAAATTCTAAAACAATTGTAGAAAATAATTTCTACAGATACAATCTACATACACCCAATCATTTTGCATTGCACACTGCAAATCTGAAATCATTTTAGTAAGTAATGGGTACTGATATTTTTCTATAATTGCAAATGGCTGAACTTATCTCAAACCTGTCTATCTACCATAAATGTAAAAGTTCCATGTATGTACATATACATAGTATAATTAATACAGTTACAACTCACAACTACAATAGAACTGTTTTAATGTTCCTAATGTATGTTTACCTACTGTAATATGTAAAATTTTCAATGCATGAAGGGACTCTTTATACGAAGTGAAAGCTTTCTATAATTATGTCAATAGTGTCATTTATTTTGTTAGTGTTTTCTTGAATAAGTATAAGAAGGTAGATATTTATTCTGCTGCAGTTCTAGATTAAATCTTAATATTGTGTCTCAGTAGCTTTTTTCTCAATCTTCTTTCTTGTTTTTCTGTTTCACTATCCAGAGCTCGTCTTAAATAATTTAAAAAGCTGGGATCGGAAGTAGACTCCATTCTGCGATCCGGTTTTTCTAAAGCCCAATTGTCTATAAATACAAAAGTACATTGTACACAAGCCATATGAAGGTACAATTGGAACATGTTTAGCAACTCAAGTGGTTTAAGATCAATATTAATGAACGTTTTGTTGAGCACGTACAAATATCAGGCGCAACGGGAGGTGAGTAATTATCCATTAGGTTAATTCGTTGCAACGCTGGTACAGGTGGACTGCGCTTTCGTATCGTTGGATTTTTAACTTCATATTGCTTAGGTTGTGCTGGAATATGGTCTGGAATTTAATAACAAAGAAATTAACTATCTACTTACTTTTATGTTAGTAAGCACAACATGATATTAAAGTAAACACGTACTAATTTCATCTCCTCCACCCGTATGCTTTCTCCTAGTGTTTTCATTCGAATAGCCTCCTGGTTTTATGTCTTGATTATCTCTTCGTTTCTGCAACTTTAATTGGAGCTTCTAAAACATGTATGCAAATTAATTAAATAATTCACACAAGCATGTACCATTTACTTATTATTATCGTTGATGTTGGTGAAAGTATATATGTAACCTGGTCTTTGGTAAAACTTCCCATCTGCAATTCCTTTCTCTCAGCTTCCAAATGTTCTTGAATCTTTCTATCGAGGCGAAGTTCTTCTTCTCTTGCTCTCTCTTCTTCTATCGCTTTTGCTCGACGCTTTTCCTCAATCTGCTGTTTTAACTCAGCTTTCCAGAAAGCTTGTTTTAAGTCCGGGTCCGGAAGTTGATCGGATGTCTACAAAATAAATAAAAAATTGATTACTGCGGACTGAGTGAGTACATACTTGTAGTATCTGTATAAATTCTCAACATAAACAAAAGTAAATACTCGTTCATAACTCTACCTAATTTATATTTACCTAGGATTTTCGTAAATTTTGTAGTATTTATTATAAAATTCAAGGTCCTTACCTGCCAAACCCTCATCTTTGTTTTATACTCGTAGTCTTCATCTTTCAACCTGTCCACATCAATTTCGTCTTCCAACGTGCTTACATTTATTTTAGACTGCGTTTGAGGAAACTTTTGGACAGATTGTTTTGGAAGAACTGTTTCCGTCGTTTCAAAATGAAGTTTTGGATTCCGAGGGACTGGAGGGGCTAGATAATCGTAATTGGCTTGACGTGTATTATCAATTTTTTTACAACAAGAACTAGGACTTGTTACCGGATTTCCAGAAGGGTGTTCTTTGATTTGCGGTGGTTGGTTCCCTATAAATTATATTCATAGATACAATATTTTATATTACCAAAACACTATGCAGATTTTGCAGATTATGGAATCTCGTATCTGTGTATCAATAAAAACTGGTCAAATTTTAAAAAAACGTTAACAATTTGACTGCCCTGTTTTCTATTATCTATACGATTCTACAAAATACTCGGTGTGTTTTGAATACATTGAAAAGAAGGATTATGATTTTGAGCAGGCTGCACTGGTTGATACTGAGGAAAAGTTGGTTGAGACAACCGAGGGTCCGTTATCAGTTCATTGGAAGAACTTTGTGTAGTATTCCGCACATTTGGATCTCTTAAGGATTGGTTTGGAAGAAACTGACTTTGAGACTCCTTAGAGAATCGACTTGTATCCATATACCGTTCTGATCTTCGTTCATTCGCAGAATTTGTTTGCAAATTCGCTGTATTCGATAAATTTTGATTATGTTGCATTGGATTAGTTTGATTCTGAAAGTGTTGTCCAATTTGTTGCAATTGCTGGTGAGTCGGTTGAGGATATGGATACATGGGTTGCCAATGATTTTGTGGCATAGTAGGCATCGGATAACCAAACATCGATTGCGGGTGAGGTGGTGGTACAGGAGCAATTTGCACCGGAAAAGCCATTGTTGGAGACGGCTGCCCGTGCCCATGTACGTTTGGATAGAAAGCTCCAGAAAATTGTTTCGGAACAAATGATTGAGGATTATAATTAAGCCCGTTATATTGCTGCTGAACTAGAGGTTGTTGCATTACGGGGGCTTGTCTTTGTGGAAACTTAGCGGGTGGGGAATTTTGGGCAACTTGAGATTTAGGTGCATATGGGTTATTTTCACATTCGTACGGACCAATACCACTCTTATGTATCACAGAATTCTCAAGTTGTGAAAAATTGTTTCTAGCTAATAATGAAATAATAGTGTAGATATATTAATGCATTTTGTCTCAAACATGATCCGGATTTATAACACAATTTTGGAAGGCAATGGTGGGATTGCATAATTTATTATTACGTTTGTATATGCTGAATGAAAATTAATAGACCATGATCACTTACGATTTCTCAGATTTGGATATCGTCCCAGTCTTGCGGCATTAAAAGAGAGAGCAAAGCCATTCTGCTCCCCTCCGAATGGATGTTCATTATCTTTTCGTTTTTCTTCTGCCTTTCTTTTTTCATTTGCACGGATCTGCAATTCGAGTGCTTCACGATACTCCTGCTTTTTCGCCCGGATATCGTAAGTGTTATCTAAATTATCTACATCGTTTTGTGTAAATAATCAAAATATTATTGGATTTTTAAAATTACTTCAATATGGCAGTAGGTGAGATTAATAAAGTTTGTAAAAAAGTAAACTTGCCTTCAAAGCGAGGTACTCCCATTGTCAACCAGTAGTCATCAGGCTTTCCTCCGTAGTCGATGCTGTTCTTTTTCAAACTAAGCAGATTGTTAGTTTTGCCAACTTCGTTTTTGACTGCATCAATAATATTCTGAGCCCTTGACACAGTGGAGGGTGAGCTTTGATCATCCGCCTTCGCTGTGAATCGACTTTCCGAAGGTTTATTGCTCATGAAAGGAAACTTGGAATCCTTATTGGATTTCTCGTAGTTTATATTAAACCCATATCGGGAAATTGCTTTGTTAGCATTTCTGCTGGAACAGAGACAAACACCTGGATTAATACGCACAAGTTCATTGCATAAAAATGCTTGACTGTACTACTAACTATACTATATAAGTGACAGTTTTATGTGCCAATATATTTGCCGTTTGCATACAAATGAACATAAGAGGTCGTACTAAAATTAATATTCAATCTTGTATCCAAAAGCAGTATTGCTGATAACCCATATAGATTGCTTATGTCGGTAACTCTTTTATGTACCTACTGATCGTGAAAATAGAAATAGTATTAACCCCGTTATGCAGGAAGAAATCATACTATAATACAATGCACCTGAGTGCGAGGTATTGATTTTTCAGAAAAATTGAACCATGTTTGTCAACAAAAGGCAATGTAAATAGTAGGTACAAGAGGCAAAGTACATAAAGAGAGTTAGTTTTTGTATACAAAGGAAATGCAAATTCTCACGATAAACAAAAGCTGAAAGAAAGATTCATTGATCCACCTGCTTGGATTTTGTCCAGGAATGATTCCGAGTCCCCCACCTAGTTGTGCCATACATTCAGCGAGTTGAATTTTCTTTTGTTCACACGTTGGTTTACTAGAACTAGCCGCTTTTTCCTGGTAAGTTTTCAATCTTATTTCACTTAAGTCAGGAAATGTATTTCGATAATTATTTCCTGGCTTTGATACGGATTCCAAGGGTTGATGATTTCTGAAGTTCCCGTTGTTTATCCAAGAAGGTCCCGATTGCTCCTACTTCAACAAATAATCACTCATTTACTTCAATGTGGGATTAATCATTTTTAATCATAGTGTAAATATCATCATCTCTTAATTAACTCTCTTTAACGTAAAACTTTTCATATGACAATAATTGAATAGCTTTATTCAATTATATTATGGAAATTTTCTATCAATCAGGCATTGCAATTAACGATATGAAACGATTCTCAAGAAAGTAATTAACTGCATAGGTAGAAATATTTTGGAACGAGTATTTATGTAAATATTAATTTAATTCGCGGATCATTTAGCAAAAATCTATTGCAGGGCATCATCAAAAGAGAAATTCAAATCCAGATGAGATGATGAGAAGGGGGAAATGCTAAGCTGCTGGTCTGAGATAATAAGAGTGCCATTACCATTCACCAGATTCGAACGAATAATATTATGTCTAGTTGTTAGATAATAATTCTCAAATGTTTTCTTTTCAACTGCTCTACAAATACTCGCCATGCTGCGGTTGCAGTTGCGAAGATCCATCGGTACCTGACGGTTAATTCTCTTCCACCCACACACATCATGGAATACAAATTTCTCAGACGGAGGAAAATCATTAAAGTCGATTTTCTGCAAGAAGGAGTAACTAGAATGAATTACTGGATATGAGTTGTCTTCATCTTGTCTATTTACTAGTACAAGATGCTCGTACTAAATAAGAAAAGATTAAAAATGATTTTCTCAATCCATGCCAGTGAAGCAAATAATGCTTAGGTACAAATAATATCTGCACATAATGAACAGATCTTTCTTTTATTCAGTCAGACATACATAACGATTCATCAATAGTTGCAATATGTTCTTTCTTCTTCCACTTGAGATCATCATTACAACCAACTTTTTGTGTAACCTAATATTCTTTGCGCTTGTATATAAGGTACCACTTCTGAGACTTCTGCTGACACAGGTATCGAAATAATGTACAAAGCAAGAACCCATTAATGTAAGTAGTACTTATAACAACAATCTCAAGTCCCTATATAACACTAATAGCGTTTTTCCCTATCATTAGCACTTATATACCTACCTATATACAATACACCTTATTGTTGGTAATCAGGGTTTGAGAACGCTACGTCCCCAGGGGAAAATAGAACATTTATTTTTTCAAGCGTTACTAAATGATCTTGCATATATATTCGGATATCGTTATGCATGCTTTGTAAATAACTACGAAAGTCATTAAATATTTTATCTAGGAATAAGGATCACACGCAAACGAGTAAATATCAGCTGGGTGTAACATCCCCATTACATATTCTTTAATAGATTCTACATACATGGAGGTAACATTGTAATATATAAATTCGGTACAATCCGGTTTGTGTAATTTATTTAAAATAGGTAACCTCTCATGATACTAATTGTTTACTTTCTGTGTGCTCATAATAGGTTTGGGTATTAACACGTTTGCTTAATTAGAAATGTACAAATGCCCGCAAATGCCAATTACCACGGGTCTTAAGGATTTACGGTTAGATTTTTATTGGTGGATCCACTACCCTTTTGACCCAGAACCACTACTCCGGTAAATGTGTTGATAATTGTATCCAGTTTAACTGCTGTGCTGATCTTCTATTAATGATTCTATTTTCGTGCAGCTCTATCCTGTCTATAAAGGCACCTTCCTTATGTACTTTGATACACCCTGCCAGTGCCAACTCAGGATCTGCTCCCGCTACAATGTACGTGTCTAATCTTCAGGAAATTTCGCACGGACTGCTTGTACCTACTTCCCTTGACGCTGGATCAATTTTTTGCATTGCAACCGGTTACAAACTCAAATACTCACAGGGAAACTAACATTGCCAAAGCCTTCGTTTAATATTACATAGAATAGAAGTATAACTGCAACAGAAGAAGACTAGATAATACTACTACTCTTCCGCTAACTACAACTACCTTGCAATTCAATCCAATCTAAATTCTATACATGAGAGTAGTCGGTCTCTACTTTACTCTCTCTCTCTCTCTCTCAGTATCTCTCTAATGCAATCCAAGCAGACTCTAGAGAAAGAGAGAGAGACGACTAGACCAGACGAGACCATAGCTCATTCAGGAGGAACATGACAACACATCTGGCTCCCTCCGATCCGACACCCGTACTTTAACCAACCGGAGACTCATCGATCCGCTGAAATTCTAACTACACTGAACTTCTTCTATAAGTACTGCGTCTATGTGTAACTAAACTCACATCAGCCACATAACATGTAAAAGTTACAGATAAAGCAAACTACCTTTGCTTAGATTCTCTCACGAATCTGTTATTTTCTACTGTATAGTTTTCTATATGTACTTGTGTGTGTTCTATGTCTCTTCAAAGCACCTTCATCTTCAAATACTTCTTACTATTAGTATTTTGCTTATCTATGGATCTGAAGAACGTTTCCAACAATTTTCTCGGAGTATCATATTACACGACTTTACTTCAGCTACTTCTATTAATACTATACACATCCTATTAAGCATAGCCTTACTCTTTCATTAGTTACCTTTCTTGATTAGATTAGTTTAGCGTGTGGGTAGTAGAATATATAATGCATTGTACTTACTATAGTCTTAGTTTAATATAATAAACACATAGCTATATAGCCCCTTAATTTTAACGTGTCCACTGTCAAAATCGAAGGCTATACAGAGCTACAACTGTTGCCTACATGTCCAATCTGTAAATCGTAGCTGTATTAAATAGTTTGAAGTGTCTAACGAGAACAGCTACTAAGCTAGAGATGTAATGTAATTATAGGAATTAAAATACCTGTGTTACTTGTGTGTGTACACGGTCAGAGACAGAGAAAGATGCTTTGCCGCATAGTAAAGTTATAAACACATCTAGTTTTGGTTTACCTTAGGGCTCGGAGGATTCATTATTTGTCTGGACGGGGATAACTCTGCAGTGGTAGTAATTCCATTTCCATTGGTACTAAAAGTACAATTACGGTTGTTGCCTGACGCTTGAGACTCTCCCACCAACATTCTATCTCTGCCATTTGAGTCTCCAGTGAAACTCATTAGCCCTCCTTTACTTGTCACTCCTGATGATTTCTGTGAGAATGGAGGAAATTGGGAAGCATGGACGATCCCCGGACCTGAAGTCGTATTAAGGTAATGAGATACTGAAGGACGGAATTGTAAATTTGAACAAGAATCCACTTGCGATGCACCAATTCTTGACTCGGGTTGAATGGCTGGTGCTCTTTGCGTGAAAGGTTGCTGCAGAGAACTGGAGTTATTATTTTGATTTTGAAAGGAATTTTCAGGCATTCTGTTAGCATTGTCATCATTTCTTGCATGTAACTACATAAGTGTACAATGAACAAGATGAGATTGTTAATTTTGCAGTGATATGTTAGACTTATGTTGATATACAGCATTTATCTTGGGAATTAACAACTAAGCTGTCTATCTAACAAATACTATCTGAAATGAAAACCTTCATGTTTAATATATTTCATGAAAATATAAATTCATGTATAAAATTCACATACATTATTCGACTGGTAATAGTTTGAAGCTGTGTTATATTGAGATGAGAGTGGTTGCTGCGACTGGTAATTCATCTCATCCGTTTTTAGTATGATCGAGCTGTGTGTTAAAGAGTAAAGAGTTTTGGATTGTCAATTAGTATTAAAAGCAGGCAGTGTATTATACCATGCAGCGTTGTTGGTTGATTTACAGCAGCGCAGGTAGCAGGATTAGCATCAGATCTAAATGAAATGGTATAATAATATACATATTGTGCAGGAAATTCGGAAGTGTTTGTTTGAAAGCTTAACTCAAGAACTCAACAGGTACGATCAACGATGTGTATGATTATGAGTTGGCAGAAACTTACATTATATTATGAATGCATTACATAAAGCAATATTAAATGTATTTAAGTAAATACGACTGTCTCTTTCGATTTTGATTGTCAATATTGTTGTAGGAGCCAATGGGGAATTCCAAAATCTTAAAAGTGCAGATACTAGTAAATGTAATGTGAGATGTATGTAGCTAATGAACATTGAAAAGATGAAGATGAACCTACATTTAGCTATGTAACATTCTGATTTTTAAATCGAATAAAAATTACCTAGGAAATTAATTATTGTGCATGAATAAAAATGTGAAACAAAAAAGAAAACTTTGTTGAGCCAAAACCATAGATAAGCAGGATATTTTTAATAATGTTGGTGGTATATCAGGTAGCAGTACTCATAATAGATCGTTTCGAAAAATTATTAAGATGATCCGCATACAGTTAAAATGAACTTGTTGCTTATCAATAAACAATAACCCTAAAATGTTTGCAAATACAGATACATAAAAGGGTTCATAGGGTTATGAATTCGCAGTTACTGTTTGAATGTGTAACAGAAGTAAATTGAAAATGAATGTCGATAAAGAATCTTTTGCCTGTTCGTATAAATTATGAATTAATCCAAATAATCTGTACCTTAATGAAACAGTTGCTTCTGTACAAAATGTGAGTGAATACAGATTAGGTATGTTACTGTGCCAGCACAGCACGATATATTTTATCCTTCTTGTGTACGTTATTTCTCCAACCATGGTTGGTAAGAATATAAGTAAAGTGTGATGATTTCGCACAATACGAGTACGTACACCTTAAAATAGATATTATTAGCTCTATAGTTCTCTACCGCAAAAAATGTCACATTGCAACTGTGCAAGTCGTTTCGGTTTTACGGGCATGTCTTCTAAATAGACGACAAATCTATTACAACAGGATGGGCAGGATATTGAGTTTTGTATCTCAAACTGTTGTGTGCACATTACTATCTGTATACCACACAGTTCTGTTGCATACAACACAACCGTGTTTTTTCAATGTATTCATACGCTTGTTGATTTTACTTTACAAGTCAAAAAGTTGTACATAGCACATAACTTTTTTGTTGGGATCACGACAGAATGAAATGGAAAATCTATATATTTTTAGCAGGTTAAAGAGACAACTCCAACTTGCATAATTTCTTTTTATACACGAGTAAGCAATATAGACTGTTGCTATTCTTCAACAGATCTTGTGCATTATTTTTGAAATTTATGAACGTGTATGAATAATACAATCAATTGATCAATAATATACTCACAAACAATCAATACAACTATTATATAATTAACTATACCGTATTATTGTATTTTCACAACATTTTACATGCTTTAGGTTACGTAAGACGATTTGGAATGTACCATTATTTTGTTCATCTGACAGAATGAAATTGAATTCACACTTAGGAATGTACCATGAAAATTTGAAATGAATGTGCGACCATGCACGAATAATCTTCGTTTTGTTATGTCGTGTCAAAGTAATAAAAGTAATAATATTTCTCTCCCTAAGTTCACCAAAGATACCTGCGTACAAGTAAAATATTACACCTTTGTGAAAAGTTGTGTAGGAATATTGGTAGTACTAGTGTTACTGGTTATCTTGTTTCTTTTTCCTTTCTTCACTTTTACTGCCTTGCCGCATCAACTTCAATTTTTGTCAGGAGTTACTTCTTCACTCTACAATAGACGTGAATAATAAAAGAAAACCTGCATTTGTTGTTCCAAACTTTTTCGTGATGTTTGGACAAACATGTGCACATGTAGCATCGTCGTGTAATACTTTTACGCTAAGCTATTTGCTTTTCTATTCATGTATGTCTCATGTAGTATTCTATATGTATAGGTTTTGCCCTGAACAAATTTGCTTTGACTATGTATTCTGCTCTCTTATTCTCACAATTCCATTTGCATTGCATTCTGACTTCGTATTAGGAAACTCAAGTTCAACGGAGTAGAAGCAAATGAAATGAAAATATGTGATCAGACAGAAGCCAAAAGGCTTTAGAGCTACAACATCCCAAAGAATTTTAAATGAACCCATGCAACTTACTTACTTGTGCAGGAATCGCTCTTTCCTTAAGTAGTGTCATTTTGCTTTTAGCTAAAAAATACTACAGAGTACTACAACCTTATGTGTACCTATATACATTATACCTAGTGTAAAATACAAGATGCAGAGCTTACCTTTATTAGTCTTTTTTACTATTTACATTAAGAAATGTTTACTTTAGTATAGCTGTAAACGAAACGGCACTTTTCCTGATCAATGGATTTACTGCATGATGGAGTGCGTGGGGCGCAACATCAGATTACGAATAGCATGTCGCTATTCGTTAACAGAAATTTGAAGATGAGTTAATCTTTTTACGGAATTTGTGTAGGTAGGTCTTGCCTCATGAATCTGTAGTTGAGAGAGTTTCGTGATCGTTATCTTCCGAATATGAATGACTGCCATTTTTAATAATTCCAATGAAATGGATGTATACAGGCCACAGACGAGTTATAGTTAGGTAGCATAAAATAGAGCCCGACAAAATGGCATCAACTCTAAATATTTTGCACATGTATTTTTAGACCCAAGGGAGGTCTTGGAAAATTGCGATAAATCTAGACGGCACAAGACCAGCAATACCAATAGATAAAAAATATTTGCAGTTTACATTACATTACAACATCAATCCTCCTTCCCACAAATCAGTAATTTGCGCTTTCAATGAAACGTGCAAACAATTGTAAGGGCGTTTCCTGCCCGTGTTGTTTTGATGTAGTATTTACTGCTAGATTATTTAGAGCAGTATTTTATAATTCTCACAGTTTTGCTGAATTGCCAAAACTTTTGAGAATTCGTAGAAATAAAGAATACAGATTGTGAAGAATCACCAGTCTGTTTTTTTCTAAGCCATGTGTACTTATTTACTTCGTTCATCCAAAATCTTCTTCGTATTTTATTTCACTTATCTTTAATAGATCGGAGGAGCGTTGTCTACATTTTATTTTGCTTAGTAGTCTTAATGAAATGAGTAAGAGAAAAGTTCTACTTGTAAACAGGAACAGGAAACACCGATAGTAAAAAACGTAGTGCAAAAGTCACAGAAGTCACCTATAAATAAAATTGAAACATGATGCCACCATAATGCTCGTCCTAAGAAATTACAACCCCATTTTAGGTTGTTGAACAGTACAATAACCTAAAATGGATTATTAAAAATTAAAATGAGTTCAATGAAAAATGATTAGGTTCAATACACGTGTTTTAATGATTCGAATTTAATAGATTATTATGATCATTATACAAAAATATTGGCTTGAACAGTATGTATATGCATGCATCTGAAAAATAAGTATCAAGGCAATCAGAAGGTCATGTATGTGGTCCATTGACAAAATTGAAGACTACGGCAGGGCTAACAATAAGTACAATTCCATTTGTGGAATTAACCAAGAGAAGTTAATTCTGAGTCAACATTAAATTATTAGGTTTAAGCCTTTAATCTTTATTAAGTGTTTTCAAAATCAGAATAAAATATAACTCTTGTCTGTAATAATTATGAAGTACAAATCGTTAAAAATGAAAGTAGATATCAGAAACTTTCTCTTCCAATTCTTGAAATGCCTTTATTGGCCATTGAAGTAATTATTGCTGATGTTTGAGAGTTTCTATCGATTGATTTTGTTTAATGGGTTTGTAACTTTAATATACAGCTTCCCAAAAGTAACTGCAATAAAATATTATCTGTCTCTGTATTATTAGTGAATAGTAGCCATGAACTTCACTACTGATTCGAAAGCAGCATATTACATGATATTGCAGCATGTCTGTCATCATAACAAACTTGAAAATTCACATGGGTTCCACGCTATTACTAATAGTCAGCTACTTGGCTGAAGATTAAGAATGAATGCAGAAGGTATTTGGCACAGAATTGGTTACACATTCAGATGAAATTCAATGCATGGTGCACTTGTGCACATCCATATCAAATCGGGACATACATGCACTGCTATCCCATGTGTACTGAAAAATGCCAAACAGCTGTAGCATCAGAGTACATAATATCGTTCACATTTGCGTTTAATAGAACTAGGTAGGTATTTTATTTCCTATATTGCATTGCACGATACCTAATACTGTACATACTTATACAAAACCCTATTAGAGCATCTCACATTGAAAAATGAATTCGTACGTTATAAATAATTACCATTTTTAATTGAAACACTTCATTCATACTATAACGTTCATTCTAAATACAGATATCTACTGTAGTGCCAAGGCAAGTAAACTTGGCTTATGTGTATCAAATATATTTTGCTTTACTCCTATATGCAATAAAATTGGCATATATTTAAAATGAATGAAGAATGACATTTCTTATTGACCTATATTTAACTTTTTTAAACGTGTATATCAAATACCCAATATATTGTACTTCATCATTCAAATCAAAATTTGTCCAAATTCGGTATTAGCAAGTGAATATCACTTCCAAAGTTATAAATATTATTTCCATTAACAAATTAACACGTGCTTGTGCTTACAACCAAATTTTCAAGATTTTTAATCTTCTTTAACAGAAAAATTCAAGAAGCCAATTATTGTTCACTATTCATTTTTGTCTGCATGCATAATTAATAGAACTTACCGTTCGTATCGTGTTTACTAACTAATTATCATCTTACCCATAACCTTACATTTACAAACAATCCTTTTTGAATATCTATAAACTATTTGTAGCATCCATTGTGGGTATGTGAGCAGATGTAATTCCAATACTAAACAGCTTATGTTATCAATGTGCAAGTAACGTACAATTCACTTTTGATAGTGTATAGGTATAAGTTTGAAAGTTTATAAAAGGAGTACTATATGAGCTTTGTGTTATTGAGCGTTAAGTGAATTTGAATTGCAATTTCGAAGCGTGTACATGTAAAGAATGCCGAATACCTAACCCTCTATGCCGCTTACATGCTTTACCATTTTAGAGTCGATTGTGGCTGCCTGCGACATTTACCATCATATCATCATCCCCAGGAACTTTGAAACGACTCTGTGTGTGAATGATGAAAGTTTGACACAGTTAAGTCAAATAGGACAGAGGAGTGTATTATTAAGAGTCACAGAAAGAGAGAGAGAGTAGCAGATGTGGATTTGATTGTTGATGCTGAGTTGTACACTTGATGTAAAATACTGCAAGGCAGTTCATGACTGTATGTAATGTTATGCAGTGGGATATGCGCCTTATTCTGCGTGGGAGTCAGGTCGGCCGCTTCGGGATGGAGGTGGTACTGTAGTAAACAAAACAAAGAATCTACAACTCTTTACTAAATATAATGCAATGCAGTGCTGACTGAACCAGACACGGGAATTTTCCCTGACTTCACTTGCCCATGAATTTTAGACTGACTACTACATACACTTTTTACGTTCATACATATAGGATCTGGCCTTCTGACACGACAGACAAAAACTGAAACACATTTTACTCCATACTCCATGATGGCATTCTTACTACTGTTTATAATCAAGTCGACAGTTGACTTGACGTTGAAAATATTTAGTCAATTTTTCTTACAATGCTGTACCTAATGTAAACCTTGATATACCTATGTAATACATATATTATGTAAACATTTTAAATGAATTTGCCTAAGAGTTTCTCAGATACAACACAACCACTACTACTACTGGAGTATGTCTTCTGCTGGAGTGTAGTTTAAAGGGAAAGCAGTTTATGTGTTGCATAGACAAGCCACGCAAATTGCGAAAAAGTTTATGTACTTGCAAATTGCCGTGGCCAAAGCAAGAACCGTATGTAAAGTATTCTCATTCGAGAGAGAACACA
Organism: Pogonognathellus flavescens; assembly: GCA_019776165.1. Classification (NCBI taxonomy): domain Eukaryota; kingdom Metazoa; phylum Arthropoda; class Collembola; order Entomobryomorpha; family Tomoceridae; genus Pogonognathellus; species Pogonognathellus flavescens. The sequence continues at coordinate 24,799 of JABASD010000306.1, read as the reverse complement.
CTGATTGCCAGAGTTGAGTACTGAGGCATTCTTATGTAAATATAACTTGTCATATCATTAACGTGCACTATGTGCAATTTAACTTACGAGATAGCAGAATCTCCGTAGGATTTCAATTTGCAGCTCGCCTTTCGGTGTATGTTCACAGAATTCACCCACTTTCTACTTCTACCGTGAATTCTTTCACAAAGTTGTCTTGTATTCTGTCCTACAAATAATATAGTAGTAGCTTCATTTTCGGGTATAGTAGTTTTAATACATAATATGTATACATATTGTTGTTATGATAGGAAAATTGGCTTTGGAACGATTATTGATATAAAATAGTCTCATTGGAGTAGAAATGTATTGTATTGTAATCTCTCTGAGTCCATAAAAGAGAGAAGCTGTACGAAAGCAAAAGCAGTTTCTCATATTATTATCTGTATTCCATTTTCTCAGGAAGTCTTTACTTTTCTTTGTAGTGGAATTACTGTGTGTGAAGGCGCCTCTGCCGCTGTAATACGTTGTAGTCTGTTTGAATGACAGAGAATTGTGTGTGAAGGTATGCAAGGAGTATATGCAACGACGTAATATTATGCTAAAGGGTAATAGAAATAATGGTAAGTAGATATATGTAGGTACAAAGCAGTTTGTCTTGTACTTTTAGTTGTAAGTAGTGTCAGGGAGTCTCTTTCTCTCTGTGTATGTGCTAAACTTTACCATGCAATTTGAGTGACGGAGACTTAACTCACATCAAAAGTATAATATCTAAGTAGGCAAAGTGAAGTATGTTCTTGGAGACTTGAGAGAGAAATAAAGTACCTTAAAGAGAGAGAGAGAGAGAGAGAGAGAGAGAGAAGAATAAAAGTCTTATCTCTAGGCATCCTATTACTTGTAGTATATAAGAATAGGAATTCCGATTCAATGGTATGGCAATGGCAATAGCAATAGCTCCATTTGTGGGCGCAGACTCGGATTCCTTTTCGTACGTATCTGAATCTGTATGGACTGTGCCATGTGTATGCGGTGTTGGTTGTACTCGAAGAAGTTGTAGTAGCAGTGGAGAACATAATATTGTGTATGCATAATATGTATAGATAGATGTTATGTATGTGTGTCTGTGTGTACCTCCACTATTCTTACTTTACTACTACTTGTAGTCTACTCTGTGACTGCCATGGCTTTCATTTCGTTGCGTTAGTAGTTGCCTGCTTTTGCAATACTTCTCTCGCTTCGGACTTTTTGCCCCAATAGACTTTATGTTGAAAGAAATCGCTCAGGCTCACTCTCCCTGTGTGCTACAGTATGTTGAGTATGTATTATTCTCTAATGCAAGCAAGAAAGAAAGAGAGACTCACTCACAGACGAACTCAAGTATATATACGGCAAAGTAACTAACAACTACATTACGTAAACGTGTACATACTACTACTACATTTACAACAGGAGCTGTATGAGTTTGTAAGAGGATGGCAATATTATACTTGTACAGTGTACTAATAGTGAAGCTAAGCAGAAAGTATGTTTTATTTCGTTTTTTACTTATAAATAGCTATACTTATACATACTCGTGCCATAATTTTTCTTTTTAGTATTGGCCTTCTCTCTCTCTCTCTCTCTTGACTTGACTTAGAATACTTATTATGGTATCATACACTGTGTAGTACTATACTGTAGGTGCATTCGCAGTATGTACCAGCTATAAAATAAAAATTATGATGTATGTACATACACTAAAAGTAACAACATTACTATACTATTTATATATTACATGCTTTGCTTGCACTTGTACGTATTTAGGAGATTAATTCAAAACATTGGTCGCTGAAGGAAAATATACAGGAAAATAGAAATACTAGTAGTGGTGGTAGTAGTACTACTTACTGTGAAATAAGTGAACCGAAGAGCCGACGTGATATGATGTAAGCTGACTGAGCCAAACTTGAGTGAATGGAGTGGACCTAACGTAAGTAGACTTGTGTTGTACTGTATTTACTCTTACTACTACAACATTTTTATAGGAAACGCATAGTTGTGGATGATGGTTTAGGATTTGGAAAAAGTTGTTTCACAGACATAGTAGTATGTAGTAAAAAAGTATACTAGGAAGAATGAGACTTGGACATATATATAGAGGAAGAAGTGTAGACACAGACAGATAGAGAAAGAAGGACAGAAAAGAATGGGAAAAGCTTACGCAGCCAAAGGCGAAGAACGCAACAGTATCCGGAGGAAGTTCCTTAAGAAATGGACTCACTCTAAAACTGGAATTCATCCCTGTTCAACGTAAACATAGGTCTGACTCAAGTGAACTGATGAAACGACTTGGCTGAGTTGCTTTCGCTGTGGATGTGGATGGAGTAGCAGAACCAGAGTGCATAGATTCGCATGTACTTTGCAAGACATACATGGGGAGGAAACCTTGCCTTGTGTGTGCATTAGACTAGTCGTTCTGCGTTCGGTTTTCATTTTAGGTAATAGTCAGTACGACTTTGACTCTTAGCCGGGACACACATACACGGACACACCACCGCACCACTCCTCACATCATTCATTCAGTCTCAGACGACAAGGCACTCAATTTACCAGTCACTGTTCTATCTCCTACTCTTCCATATCCTTCTTTCTCCTTCAATCCATCTCAATTTAACACTTTCTTGTCTGAAACGGCCATGTCCAATCCAATAAATAAATAACCTAGTTGAGCTAAGGAAATTTCCCAATTAACCCCCAAATGAAAATCTCTACTACATTTCTCTTCCTTACACACGTAAAAATGTGCAGTTTCTGAGAACAGTCAGCTTCAAATAAGAAGCAACAGGAAAAACATACTGTTGTTTTCCCTTTTCAGTTTTTTATGTTGTGTTCTCTTCGTTTGTTCTACACTTTGTTTTTTCTCAGCAGGAAACAACACATAAAAAAGTCTTTAATTTACGAATTACAAACACAAAGTTAATTATTCCTTGCCTTGTTTGTTTGTAAAGTAATTTCTACACTTACAAACTTGTTGTGGTATTTGTATTTACCTACATGTTATAAATAGTCAAGTGGATTAAAAAAGTAGGTTTACCTACACCACTTACACGTATACACGTACATACAAAATTCTATTACTTAGCTAATAATCTAAATCTACATTTTACCATTATGTGTGTGAGTGTGTCTACTCGTGCCTGAGACTTTCTCCTCGCCTGTTCAAGTCGTTGTCGTCGTCGTCCTCATGATTTCATCTCTGATTCAATTGAATTGAACTGAATGTAATTGAATTCCTTGTGAATTGAATTTTTCTGACTTGTGTGTAATGTAATAGTGTTTGTGCACAAGCAAAAAGTCAACATCAGCAGAACACAATAAAGCCACGATACGATTACTTTACCATACCAGTAGTAGTGGACTTTATTGGTTCACGTGACCTTTTCAGAGAACTGACTTACTGTTTCTTGTATTAGTCTTTGCTTCAACTTTCATAGGAGTATATAGTACAACAACCGTATGTGTACCCTTAACATTGTATGTATACAACAATGTGACCCGCACAACAGATACATTTACAATTTCTGCTTCAATATACGGATAAAGTAAATCTGTATGAGTGTGTGGTAGTGGTAGAGAGAACTATGATGGGGTGTACCGTTTGTGTACAGTTGGACACTGTCCAGTTGACTTGAGTGTATTTTGCTCTTCAACGTTACATTGCATTGCGAACAGTTCCGTCTCACCGGATCAGATTCAATCCACCAGCACTTCACTTCAATCCAATTGAAAGCAAAGCTCAGCCAAAGCCAAGCAGCTGACGCAGTCAAACAGCCATTACATTACATATAGAGAGAAAGTAGAAGAAGCATTGCAAGACTGACCTCCTCTATCTTCGACGTAGTCAAGCCATCCGTGAATAAAGGAGAAAACATGGACAAAGCCTATCTGAGACACGAAGAAGTATATAATATATATTATTGGTTGAACTAATGTAAATTTATCTTTTCTTTGTTCTTGACAAACAATGTTCTTTCTCAATGAACTCAAGTCGTTGTACATTATAAAGTAGTAGACTTTTACAGAGGCAGAAGAAAGAAAAAATTGTTGTCATTATGTATTGTAGTAGTAGTAGTTACTGTGATGTGCGCTTGTGAACATAGACCTTGACCGATTCTTCTGTGTAAATACAGTAAAGATTAAATTACTTCTCGTATTCTTCGAAACGATGCTGTTGGTGGTGATCGTGCAAAAAGAAAAACAAGAAGTATAAAATCTTATAACTTACTTGCAAACTTTCCCTTGTATAATATTTGCTCAAGTGAACCTGTAAACTTACATCGTATGTGTAATACTACAGATACGTATCTACTGTCTGGTACCTTATAAATAACTGCTGTTATATGTACTACTATACTATGACTATTATTCTCTCACGTAAAAGACGTAACTAGTCACATCTTGACTTCATTGCACATTTCTTGTTTTGTCTCTTACGTAAGAAAACGCAAGAAGTCACTGCTATATACTACACGCGGTGGTTTGAAAGTGTAAAAAGTACCTTGGCTGTATTGTATTGACGAGACGAAAGTAAGCTCATTCATAATGTAAATAATTCAGCAATGTGAATCCTCGTAAGGATTCCTCTTCTGTATATTTCCATGCCGAGGCGAAATGCTCGTTGCATCTAAAGCTGTTTCTGAGAGATCTGCTGGCTAAGAGAAAAGCTAAAGAGCTAAGATCGTTTTATAAGCTCTTTTGTGCCATTTCCAAACTGGACTTAGGTAGTTTTTCTCGTGGACTTTTTGACAGTGGTCTTCTGCATTGTGCACTCTTCTCAAGTTGACTGTGCATGTGTGTGTGAGCTCTTAAGAAGAAGAATCAAAAGAAAATCCTCTGCTTAGTGTTTCTCTCTCCTGTATAGAAAGAAAATACAACAACGCATCTATCTTCAAACCCGTTTTAAAGCTCAAGTTGCACACACGAAGAGTTTGTCTCTCTAAATCTTGACTAGACGCTACTTGACTTTGACTCAAGCGGATCGCTTCTTCTTTCAGTGAGTTTTTGTTGTCGTTGAGTACAGTTTTAAGGGCACGGCACGCATTGTTACACCAGCTAAGCTATATCAAGAATATATCGTAGAATGCAGTAGCATAATACATAAAAATAGTCCACACAAAAAACACACTGCAAATACGAAAAACGTATACGTTTGTTTGTGAACAAGTTTTCCAGGCAGCAAAACAAGAAGTCAAGATCAGTCAAGCCAAGTGAGTGAGTGAATTCTAAAAATGGAGTTGGAAGTCGAAGACGATGAAGACAATTTTTCTCAGCCGTTCCCTACTTACCAAGCCGTGGTGTTGCGAAATCTACCACAAACTAATCCTGTTCGGCACATCTGCCTCCGCATGATCTCAAATCCATATCCTATTCATACAATACTTAATTCATCTTTCAAAATCAAACTTTTTAACCTATATATAAGGGAATTTATTAATAATATATCTAAGTATAAAATATTTAATATATATTTAAGCTTTAATAATAATAATAAAGGTAAAAAAGATATCTCTCTAACCTATAGGTTATAGTCATAGGTATAATATAAGGTAGCAGTAGTAGTAGTTGTAGTAGTAGCGGTAACCATATTCCAGCCACATCTGCATCTACCTAACCAATGTATAGCAATATACGGCGGTATACATCACGTACTACTAGGAGTAGAGCCGTCTTTATAAATATTGAAATTTTCATTCAAGATTTAGAAGAAAGTCGCCTGAATGATTAAGTCGTGCTGCAGGGTAAGAAACTGGTGCAGTAGTATCACTAAGCAAAATAGCTGCAAGGTAAATGGTCAAGGTGGACGCTGAAGAAGATACTAAGGTAAAAACTTTAGCCTTTCATCTACTTTTGTGTTTCATAGCATCGTATAGAACGTGCCCGCGTCTAGAAAATAGGGTTCGTTTGGGATTTTCAAGTTGGGAAATAGAATTCCTTTATATTCTTGGGGCCGTCATTCACCAGAGTTGTGAACAGAACTCATAAGATGGAAAAGAGGTGCTACTTTCACCGAAACTACTACATTACATTATTTTCTATGGAGGTAGAAGTTACAACCAGCAGTAGAAGCGTGTCATGTTTATGCTGTAACATTCAATCCATATTGTATCGCGTACAACACACAAGAAGAAGGTCACTATTATTTGTATTTACAATAAGGGCTTTATACACTGGAAGAAATATCTAGTAGCTCACCGTAACTCCGTATGGGATTGAAGATTAAAGAGATGGGCTAAGGCTCTCTCTCTCTCCGCCCTTTTCAACGTTTCTTTTCCTTAGAGTCTCAGTTTGACTTGACTCAAGTTGTTGGCTGATCTGGGGTCTTACCAACTATGATATGGATGGATGAACGGATGCATTACGAACAGAATACGATCTGTTATGTTGCGTTATGTTATGTTATGCCATGTTCTCACATTACAATGCCACATCTACACAACCGTAGTAGCAGTGTAGTAAAATTCAGATAGTACAGAGGATAATATGGAACATAGGTAAACACAGTTAGCAGGTAGTACAGGAGAAATAGTATGCTATTTATATTATATGAGACGAGAGAGATGCTGAAGCGAGAGTTTCTCTGTTGCCACTATCGATCCAACATCCGACAGTCGAAAATCCCATCTCATTCATTCCTTATGGGTACGAGAGTCTGTCTCACACCAACAAACACACACACTGCATATGGGCTTCTTTATGCAGACATGCGAATCAAGGTAAAATCCCTCTTTCTACCTCTTAGCCATAATGTCTAATTCACTACACAATCCCAAACGAAGCCCTAGTTGACATGTTCAATTTATGGAGATGTACACAACCGATTTAATTGTACTGTAGCTAAAACAAACGGGTTGTGTCACTTTTTATGTGAGAAATACAGAGAGATACTTAAGATTCTTATATCTATCTGCAGTTATGTGCATTTTTGTCATAACCACTCTGATTATTTCAGATGCACAATTTCATACTGGTTAAAATTCAGTTCAATGTTAATTCTACTCCAGCTTCTTCTATTTTGAGTATTAACATAGTATTTACAGAATAAAACAGTATTTTCAATTAAAACGGTTATTGTACCATGAAAGAGTTCAGGAATATTTACATTAAAATTTCTAAAATAACAATTTTCCTTCTACATACTATGCAGGTCAATATTCTCCATTCTCTTTGCAATTGGCAGTTTTTATGTATTTGTGATTTATGAATTATTTTATTTATTTAATAATATGAATAGAATGCGAATACATCAATACATCTCAAATTACCTTATTTGGATCTAGGGGAATGAGAAAGATGATAATACACCAACAATAGACATCTTTGAATGTGGGTAGGTATTACAGTAGTATTATAGTGTGCCTCCTACACTGAGAGTAGAGTTTGGGACTTATAACGTAACCGGGCGATGTTGTTATGCGTCATGGATGCATAAAAGCACTTTCATCTTCTTTAGTAGTAGTAGTAGTAGTGTTCCTACTGTGTGTTTCCAGAATTGGCAGTATTTCTTAGGTTTAAGGTTTATTCATTGATATCTCTATCCTGAAAATGAATCGTGTTTCGCTTGGTCTGAATCTGGGAGCGTTTTGAAAGGCATTGGTGCAAATGAAAGGAAATCCATCATTTTATCCTCTCTGACTGAGATACGAAAAGGAATACTAGAATGACATTCTACAGAGAAGGAAGCGAAGCGGCATTTTTATTAAGAAAGGACAGTAGTAGTGGATGTCGATAGTACAATAATTTTTGTATGAATCCATTCACATTGGTTGTCGATTTGGTACGAATGAAATTGAATTGAATCACAATGAATGTGTTTTGCAGGCAATGTGATGTTGTGAAGCATAAAGTGGAAGCGAAGCGTGAACGTTGTTGCCGACACTCTGTGCGTATGCAATATGTATGAAAATATGAGTCGGCTAAAAAATTCAATTACACACAGTATGCTTTATGTGTGTACTACTACTAGAGGAGAGCTGAAAGTATAAAATATACAGACTTTGTAAAAGTGTGAGGAAGTGCATAATAGTATTTGTACATGGATATAACTAAAGTGTTAGTAAAAGTAAGGCACATTGGGTTTCACCCTTTGTGTGTATTATATTATTATATTGTGTACATACAAACTAGCAGTAGTTGAATGTAGAGCAGGGTATTGCTGAACTCTGTGTAGGTTTACATGTATTTATGCATGTACATAGTTTTATACTCAACAGGTTTTAGTTGCTCTTATCTTTATGTTCTCCTGTTCGGGTTTTCTCTCTATACAACAAGGCTTCTCCCTTCTACGGAGAGACTACTAGTAGAATCTGAACTCCTCAAGTCAAGTCACGCGGCTCAAACTCACATTCACATCTGAAGGCTTTAGTTTGATCGTTTCGGATTTAGTTTCCTCAGTTTGCTTAGTTTTCTAGTTGCTCCTCTACGAGTGAATTCTTGTATTACACACTATTTGCCCTCGTTTAGATTTTCACTCCTTCACATTTAGAAAATATATTCTAGTTCTTACTTTCGGATGGCATTCGTATGGTAAAACAACTTAGACACACATAATAGAACTGTTATAGTTTAGTAGATACAGATGTACATGGTAAGTATAAGTAAGGAACTCTCTTGAGTTAAGTCTCTGTACACAGCTTTATTTCCTTTAGGTAATACACAGAGACAGAGAGTGAGGGAAACGGAGAAAGCGCCGAAGAACTAGGTACTTTCCATTCTGAAAGAGATTCAATGAATTCCTTATAAATTCTTCAGAATATTGCCGATACAAAAACATACATTTCGACTTAAGCCAAATACCATAACTTCCGTTTAAGGTCGAATTTTAAAGGTGGGTTAAGGTGAGTGTGGAGGAAACCTTCTGAGAGCTTAGTTATTCCATGGAAAGTGAAGACTCTCCAAGAGAGTAGCCTTGGGTTGTGGAATAAATTTTAAACGGTCGATGTATTATATTGCTTCAATTCTATTTCTGGTCCTGTTCTGGATCAAATCAGCTTTTTCTCGATCTTTCTGGTAAATGACTATAGGGCAAGTGTGTTTTTAACAACTATTTTCTTCCTTTCACTTTCTCCCACTGTGAATGTAAGTTATAGCTAAAATAACGAAGCAAATCCAATAAAGGGAATTGCAAAACAAATTCAATTACTTTCCCTGAATATTAAATGAACGAGCGAATGAACATAAACATTAATTGCATATGAATTTAATGATTTGCCCATTTTATTACTTTATGGGTGTTTTCCCTATTGCATTTTGTTTGCATAAATTTTATATGAACTCATTCCGTATACTTCGAGAAAAACTTTTATGAACGTACACTTAAGTGTATAGTAACTTCAAATGCATTTAGTATTGATTTGTTTTATTGGAAGTTTGACTTAGTTAGCTAGTCCTTACTAAAAACTAAAATGGAACACACAAACGTTGTAAATTATTACATAGTAGATCTTTAGTTGTAGTTTAGTGGATCTTTAGTTAGTTTAATCGAGTTTTGTTCCACATTTGCAGTGGTTACGGTTAAAGTATTATTTTATTACGCAGTTAGTAAAATAATTTGTGCCTTGAGAAGTTCTGTAGTACTTCAACAAAGTAAATATATGTTAAATACCTCAATGAGTTAGGAAATATGATGAACTCATTGTAGAGTTTAGTGATTGACAAATAACAGAATGATGACTGTTCTCAAGCTGCATAAGTTGGCACGGGCTAACCTACTTTAAACCGAATTTGAATATTTGGCATTTGCAAACTGTGAAGACAGGAAATGACAAACAAGAGTGAGAGGAAATAATGTTTTTCACCACAAACCAAAACATAATGACTTTTAAAGTGCAAACTGCGACAGAATGACGTGCTAGCAATAATAACAGTAGCATGTACCTCTAGTACCTATCCTACCTACATAATATATTTTGACTTTTAATAACTCTCTTACTCTACTAGGTTGTAAATAAATTACAACAAAATAATTACTATTTCCTACACAATCTACAACGCAACTCAGTCACCTACATACACACAGAATAGCACAGAAATATATTAATCATACTATATACTAATTTATATACAATATATTTTATTACCTTGAGTATATATCAAAGTTAAGTATGTGCAAATGTTTGTTACAGAAAATTAAATGTGCAAGAGAGTAGGAAATTTTCAGTCCACATCCCATGAAGGGTTTTAGTCGAGGAAAGTTGGTTTAGGAGATTAATAAGTTATTGTCAAACTTAAGTGTATGGTTTTATATGACCAGTATACGAATTTAGGTTTAATTATGTGAATGTCATTGGATTGTCGTGGGTTTGTGAGTAGAGCCAGTAGTAACTTGTGATAGGGGATTGTATTGTTCTCTCCACCGCACGCTACATATTGGATATTTATTTGATGCATTTGCATTACATCTCATGACATTGTTCCCACCAAGGTTTATCCATTCCATTACTATTCAGAGAATGTGGAGTGACCTGTCCAAACGTCAACCGTGATCTTATTCTGTCACATTATTCACATTTCTGTGAACGTGCGGGTGCGTTGTTTTGATGTTGACGAAACGCAAGTGACTTTGCAAAGTATTTAACTTCTAAGTAATAACAACCGAATGCATTGTGTAAGCTGAACGTAGGCGTTTTGACAATTACACTCCACATTTCTCCGAGAACTTCGACTTTGTTTAGTGTTGTACATGGAGACACACAGAGCATGATAAAGCATAAAATGCACCGAGTTATAGTATAGCTGTGACTGTGTGAGTAAATAAAATACCTATACTATTAATAGCTCCATATACTGTACAGTTGCCGCAAAATGAATTTATTTCTGTCACAGAGATAAGACGATGGATTATATCATGACTTTTACTCTGCCGTCACGTCGCGACACGAACTTAAATCCAAATAACTCTTACAAGAACAACTGCACATACGTTACATGCACACATACACATAATAATACAATTATTATACAAGTAGTACAACTAACAAGAAGCTAAAGATTAACACGGAAACGGGAAACTACTAAGAAATAATTTCATGAGTGTAAAGTAAAGGCACGCGTAACAAACAACAATCTCTGTGTGTTTTCATATATACTTAGTACTACAAGTAAATAAGAAGAATTTACTGTTCATTTCATTGCATGACTTACGACTCGAAGTTCATTATGCTGCGTGCACTAATTCTCTATAAATGAATGTACATAGCAAATTGTGGGAAAATACCCAGTGCACTCTCAAGTCTCAAGAACTGCTGTGAGCTTGCCAATTGCCTCTTCCGTTTTCATAATAAAGTTCCTTGTGATTACACACAGATATAAAGAAATATACATATATATTATAAAGAAAGAAAGATAGTTTGCGATGTTAGGAGAAGATATGCTACAAACTATGCGGGATACTTTTTCCAAAGGAATAAAACTTGGCGAGTCTTTTCATTTTCGTCTTTGACTTTCTTGGTCGTTTTACTTTACTGTAGTATGTAGTAGCTACTAGGCTTCTATGGTGAGGTATATGGGTTTATTTTATTAGCTTGTTGTATTTTGTCTTCCATTCAATCTTGTCACGACTTTTACATACTTAAAGTGTTACATGCATAATAGTAATACACCCTGAATTTATTCCTTCTCTCGTAAATACACATACTTAGTACAGTACCTTGCTATTATACATACTATTATGCTTTTGTTAACAAAGTGTCGTTTCTGGATTATTTATACTCGAATGTATAACTCAATTCCTGAGAGCAGGTATGGGTAGATACTATGTATATATAGAATTAATAGTGGTAGGTTATATCTGTATATGGAAGGTTATAGTAGCGTTTTAGTTTTAGGATATGACCAGGTTAGATAATACACGTATTTATATGACCTAGCTGTCAAGTTATAGATTTTTGTTGCGTGCTCAATCACCATTAAAAGCAACTATTACGTACATCATAATATCTAAAGTCATGTCGTTAACCAATTGAAAGGAAATGGAGGACTGAGTCGTAAATGCTATACCGAAGAACCATAGCACAGTCCCTATACTTAGGTAAGTATATTGTATTTCATAATATTGTGTGTTACACAATCCTTGTTCATAATGCAATACTTAATAGTGTAGATGGAAAATTTGGTGATGGCTGAAGGAAAGCTTTACATTTATGTGAACACTGGTAGTGTCGTAGCTTTTATTAATATATAATGTAAATGTGGAAGCTTATACTTGCTTACCTCACAGATTACACAGCCCCAAGATTACTATTACAAATTATTCTCTAAATACTACTACGTCAATCACGTCATAAATGTTAACAGTGTATGGGGAAATGCAATGCATCGAAGAGAAAGAGTAACAATGCTATTAGGTTATACCGCAACCCTCGGGAATAGTAATATGGGAAAGACCGAGTTTTCTTTCGTTAATAGAATCGAGGATGTAATGTATGTTGGGATACGATATTCCACGATGATATTTATCATTCAGCCGAAGCAATTTTGCTCTCATGAATTTATTAGCTTTATCCTATTTTGCATAGAGACATATACAGGGAAAATGGCATTTTCGCCTTCGTACTATCCGCTATGTGTATGATGTGAATGTGAAACGAATGCTAAAAGGCACCGAGAGAAGATTACAAATCGAAAGTTATCTGGATGAAAAATTACTGTAACAAGTTATAAGCATAAAAGTGGCGAGATTGCTACGGTTTTAACAATAAGATTACTTATATGTACCGAAGTCTCAAAGAAAATTTGCCATTTCTATTCTGGGGATACCACGGGTGGATATCAACTTCCCTGCATTTCGGGTTGGTCAAGAAATAGAGAAATCTTTCGTCCGCGGATTTTTCTTTGCGTATTTCTTAAAGTACAACAGCCTGCCCATGTATATAAGAATATCGTTTATATGGAATTTCACATACATATCTGTATGTTATAGATTTATTGTCTTATATTCTGTCACACATAGCATAATACATATATATTCTGTATATATGCATCTGTATGTGAACATACTTAGGTAGTTAGGATTGTCTTTTTTGTATTTTCCCAAATCTTTAGATATTAAATATCTCGGGGAGATAAATCTTTCTAAAATCTAGGTAAGGGCAGTATATAATATTTGGGCGTATGGGATCTCAGATCGCACAGTCCACCAGGAGAGTTCTGAGCAGACAAGAAATAACATAATATTTTAAAAATCTCTGGCACTTTTACCTCAGGCTAGCCTTTTCTTTTGTTCTGCCTGCAATCATGTGTCTAGATTGCATTATTGCTAAAATACGCAAAGACATTTTTTAACCATTATTGGCAGGAAACCCTTTGTTTGCAGAAGTTGCTACAGAGAAAATCATCTTTCTCATTTTACTGTAACTTCCACCTTTCCCACAGAATTTGCCAAACTGCTAATAATTTGTTACAGGTTCTATATCTCTGCCTCCTTTAATCCAGACAAGGGTTGTATCTTATAAACCGTGAGCTCTACTATACCCATTATAGAATTATTATTACCCGCCAATGCCTCAGTATATAATACGGTAAGTAGTAAGTGAAGCGAATGTAATAAATATTAGCAAAGCTAAAAGGCAGTTTTGAAAGTGAAACAAAGAAACCACATCTGACCACATCACGACCTACATGTCGTGACTTCACCACTCTTTAGTTTAGCTTTTGGCTTTACTTTAGTGATGATAGCCAACGAATGGAAAATCTGACAGCTGCTTTTTAGTCACTTTGACTTTCCCTAACAAGGTGCTCTATTATTCCTCCAGTTAAAACCCTGCTGACTGACTCAGTTCTTTTCAAAATCTTGTAACCGTAGTAGTGTTCACTGAAACAGAACAGAACATGAAAGAAATATTCCACGTTCTTATTCCAATAGGGAACATTAGAAACACTCTTCCTCAATCCTCATCCTGTAGAATACATGCGAATCCGGTGTGCAAACTTTCCTTTCATTCAAACCAAAACGAAAATGCAAATAGGTACATAGGAAATGTATTTTCACTTTCGACGACAAGTCTTCTATATATATTTTATATCCTATGACTTTTACTACTACATCAGACTTACCTTGAAGACTGTAACATCCCGTAATTCCCTTTCTTAATATTATTAATGTATTTCCCTTTAGGCATTTAAAGTCTAACCCTCTACTAATGACGATTTTCCATATCATTACAATATTACCATACATACATATTAGATATATACCTATAGGTAGGTATATAGTAGGTCTGTGGGCGTAGGTAGACAGAAAGATTGTGAATTTGTCTTCCTCAAAGCAGAGTTCAAAATTAAAGACATTACTTTTCGTAACTTATTGAAGTGAAAGGTACAAGGAGAAACAAACTGCTAATTTGCTATTGACTAAAGAATGGAAGTAGTCAACCACTTATAGAACTTGAGAACATTGAAAATTAAAAGAAGCAGAATGATTTAATAACTTTCACTTAACTCCCATTAACTCTTGTCACTCTTTATTCAAATTTCCTCACAGTTCATGCTTCTAAGCCAACTATGACTGTCTTCTGGAAGTGTACGCTATGCTAGTAGGTAGTGTCACTCTAATAAGGATTACTACGGAAGGAGAAAGTTGAAAGACATAAGTTTGTTTGAAACAACTTTCAGTTGCCTTCATTCAAATCTAATTTCATTTCCTGTCGACTCAGTTAACTGTTTTCAGTCACCTGGATAATATTTTCCCACAGACACTACATAGGTCCCTTTAAAAATAGACAATTTGTCTACTACATGTGACAACTTTATTTTCAGTCAACCTCGTAAAAATCATTTCCTTACTGAAAAAGTTCTCTTTTTCAGAAACTTTTCAATGAATTAGCTGGCAATGGCAATTCACTTTAATCAAACTTCGTATGGCTAATTATAAAATAAACTTAAAAATATGTACATTAACTCATTTAGGTAGGTATACTTCTGGAGTGGAGCATTGAACTTTGAAAAAGCAAGCTCGTTTATTCATCCACGTACAAAATCAGAGTGTGTACTGTATGAATTAATATATTGCTGTTTAAATAAGAAAACTTGAACCAAGCAGTTAGTAGCAATGCAATTTATCATTCACAGAAGTGATAATTGTAAAGCCCCTTAGTGCCCGGTTGGTAATGAATTTATCAATGAGGATTACTAAAACATAAATACAGATACGATAATAAATAACTTATTTCAACAAGTTCTAAATCCCTGTGGTAGCATAAGATAATATGTATACGTGGTTTACAAAGGCACTCTGTCAACGTCTGTTGCATTTATCGAGTTTCATGTTGTGCCATTGTGTTCTGCCAACATGTGATACTTACTGTTAATACTCACAACAACGATAACTTTATACGACTCACAGTGAGGAGTTGCGATTAGAATACAAACAAACTCTCATGCTGTGTATATTCTATGTGTACCATATTATTCCAAAATTGTTATGCGTTGCATAACCAACATGAATTCGGAGGATCAATGAGAGAAAGAGAGAGAGAGTTTCATTAACTCGACTGTGTGTACAGATATTTGTAGTATAAAGAATAAAACAAAGGTAAAGTCTAACACAGTTAAACTCAAAACCACAACTGAATTGAAACTACATATACAATAAAATACTTAGAATTTGAAACTGCAACAATGATGAAATGTGTTGGCACTGTGTAAAGATATGATTTAAGCACGCACCAACCCTGATAATACGGAAGAGAGTGATGATAACCAATTTTACTAAGCACGTCTCAGTCTCAAGTTCTACTTTGCCATATATACTTTCAAGTTTCAATAATATAACTTCTATCTGCATGCACAACCATTCTGTATTTAATGCCACAAGCAATTTACATAGAAAGATTCAAACGGATTATAGAATCCAGACTGATTGTTTTGTATTCACATACATGAACATAGGCATTATGGCAGGAGCTCTCATATTCGCATGAAGTTGTAGTGAAGAATGAAAGGAAAATTTGTGATTGGATTTACGTGCGCTTTCTCCATTCACTCAGACAGAGAGAGAGAGACTCTGGGTTATATGCAATACAATAAAAGGTTTGTGGTTTTTTAGCTTGCTTGTTGGGTTGAATGAAATACTACAAAAAGAATAGGTAGACTAGAATGAAAGCTAATACCTACAATGCATAAAGTGAATATATGAATGTTAAAACGTATGTGGTTTTTGCTACACATCTGTACTCTGTTCATACTAAAATATATTTATGAATGACACTAATGAGTGGTTCCCGACATTCCTTGAGAATGCGCACAACTTTATATTCTATAAACCGCAATAAAATAATCTCAATTGCATAAAATAGTAAAAAGACGGAGATGTAGGTAGATAAATTGGGTAATTAGAATTTTTCGTTGGAAAATTAAATTGAATTCCTTTCACAACGTTAATTTATTATCATTAGCACACATTAGAAACTTTACTCAGTTAAAATTAGGTTTTGCTTCTTTGAGTTTCCTAAGTAAATGTGACCGTACTTTCATTAGTGAACTTAATTTTTGTGAACAATGAATATTCTCTCATACATTAATTATGATTCCTTTCCTAATTCTTATGTAGCATAATAACAACAGAAAATAATATGCCAGCTCATTATAGACATTTCTCTTTTCCTTTATCTCTCTATAGACCATTTACTTACCCACAGTGTCTCTCTCTCTCTCCTCGTACTATTGTATTTATTTCGAATAGAAAGCTTTCTGTTGTTTCCGGGTTGGAAAGAGACAATGGATTTTGGCGATTTAAATGGTGGGCACTTCTACTACTGTTGTACCTATTTCGTATTCATATTATATTAAATCCATCTGACCTGTGTAAAATGCACAATATATATTGTGGCCCATTGAGTGAATAGATCTATATCTATTCACTCAATGGCCCATTTGCTTTTGTAACTAAAAGGAAACTATAGCTTACCTATTATAAATTTGGTACAGTGTTATCGCCCTCACGACTACTACAGTGCTATATTAAACGAAATGTAAACCAAAAACGGGCCCATCCATAGACAAAACATGGTAAACCTTTGGAAAGAGGGAAATAGACTTGTAAATTGTAAAGTGAATTGTATGGAGAGGGAGAGAGAAGAGGAAACTGAAGATGAGATGAGAGAGAGAAGTGGTTACTAGAGTTAGAGTTTTAGGTGTAGTGAGTGTACTACATCCCAGATGAGAGAGAGAAAGCTTAGACTCACAGACCTAGAGTATACCTATACCGAAAGAGAAATAAATACAGGGAATTGTGCAGAATGGGGAAGGAGATAGTGAATGGGATTCAGAATTGGCTGAACTAAGTAAATAGGTATGTACATAACACAAAAGTAGTTCAAGTGACTTGGTTGTTGCTGCTACAAGGAAATACTACAACAGCCACTAACTATAATAGCCACCTTTTGCTACAATACAACTCCAGACTAGTCGTAAATACAACAATATAAAATAAATATATGTATAAAGGAGGAATATTACTTTGTAGCTGTCTATGGTAGTGGTACTCTACCAGGACGAGGATTGTCTGTATAGGATTTCTCTCTATGCAATGCCACAAAGGTAACAATTTGAGAACGCCAGCACAATTCTTCTCTCAAGTTATGACTATACAACTATTACTATTACTGTTACCACTGCAGTTACAATATTTACTTTGATAACTATTACAATGCCATTCTGCGACTTTCTCATGTACGTGTAGTACATGTACTACTAGTATGTACATCTCACTGTTTCTCTGTTCTATCTTAACTCAGTATGTACTTATTGTATTTTGGTTGAAGAGAGAGTTAGAGAGAGAATGAAGAGAAAGGAGTTCTTGCTATCCCACGCCAAGCAATAAATTCAATGATGCATCGATATCATTCAAAGCCGTACAGCCGTGTAATCAAATCATTCAGTAGATTTAGGTTTGGCTCCAATCTCTCCGAGGAGAGGAATCCTTTACAGATAGAAGTTATTAGTTTCACATCGCAAGGTGAACTAGAGCGCTTCATCATATTATTTTATTTCATCTTATGTCCTGCTTTCGGCTGGAGCAACGTGCAGCTGTAATATTACATAACATATCTTTATATAAATGTACAAGGGAAAGCAACCAATTGAATACTATGTATATACCATGTAACTGTAAACGGTGGTAATAGTCATGGTATGTCTTGTATATGAAATGTTTTTATAGGAACTATTATATGTAGTACAGCAATTCTTTTTGGTTTTTATTGTTTCTAATATTCCTCAAGTCGTCATTGTGTGGTTAGAGAGAGAGAGAGAGAGAGATACAGTATAAGTCAATTTCATTTATATTTCAATCTTCCACAAGGGTACAGAGTTGAATTGTATGAACTTTCCTTTTAAATTGGTCTAATGACCATGAAATTAAAACTATGGTGCGGAAATGGTGGAAATGTACGATATTACTTATGTAGTTGGTGCAATCTGCACTGTGGTAGAATCTTCCAAAACGAATTATGAGACAGATATTATTATTCCAATACGAAAATGTGTACTTGGATATAAGTACGGAGTGTTACTATAATAATCATCTCAATGTCAATTGCACACAGTAAATCTCGACTGGCTCTGACTACTATGAGACGTTAATGTTTCTATATTTCGGTAATAATAGCCGAAGCGACTTCTTTAAGGTTGTCTGGGGGGCCATTTTGCAGCTCTTTGTGTTTCTAGCTCTTCTACCTTGTAGTTTTACGATTGGTTGTGTAATACTTTACACTGCATGTGTTATTATAATGTGGTCCACATGTATTCGTTCTACTACAATGTACACCTAATTTTCTAATAGTTACAGCTATGCGGTGAAAAAGTGTAAGAGTCTCTATAACAAAGAAAGATGTACATGTAGTAGTATTTGAATGTTTCAGGCTGTTGTTAATGTATCTGGAGAGAAAATTGGCCACAAACTATTACACTTACTACACCGCAAATATTACATACAAGTTTGCTACGTGTGAACTGGGGGAACACATTTCGTTAAGTTTAGTATGCGAGCCAGAGAGATAATAGAAATCAAGGCGATGCAATGAGAAAGGAATAAAAATTTAAATGCAACTCAAGAAACCAATTTGCTTTGTAATAACTTAGCCATTCCACTTTATGATGTAATGTAGTGTGCACAACTGAAATGACTTGATTCAAATTCAAGTTGTTTGTGTTCTGCACAGCTAATAAAATCCACACTCGTCATGCAGAATGACATTCCTGTGTTAGTTGTGTAGTAGTTCTTCTAGTGCCATTTACTTTGGTGTCAGTGTCGTTTATAATGTGTACGCTTTTGGCAACTTGTCATCTCTACTTATGAATGAATGCAAAAATCTGCAATTTGTACTGCTCTTCTGTATATTGCTCTGTTGGTGTCTCCAGCCAACACTACATAGCCCAATACTGCAAAGAAACTAAGGCAAAGCCATATTTTATGGGTGTTATATGCTATAAGATTATTATTGTGTTGCATTGTACTTATATCTGTGTTTTGGACTGCTCTGGGAGAGTGCTATTATAAATAATCTTGTTTATTGAATGCAGACTGAGGTTTAAGTGTAGCTGCTTTATGACCGTTTCAATTTCTCTTAACGACAAACAGCTGCGTGGGAAATAAAGTTGATATATTTCATATAGTGGCTGCAGTTATAGCTATAAATATTAACTATAAATATCGGTCAAGTCTCTTCTGCCACTGGAATTAGGTACAAGACAGTTTTCTATGTCAGGGTGTGTGTATAAGTATAAAGTGAAAATTACTAATGGCAGCAGATACTACATGGTTGTAGTTGGATGTACGGTTACAGATAACAAGGAATAGGTTGTGTAGTAGAGGCTGATAAATGTGTGGTAAATGTGAACTAAGTATTCTAAGAACCACCCACTTATTTTATCCAGCATTTATGGAGGAAAGGAATTCAGCACGGAAAGAGAAAGGCGAAAGAAGGCACAGAGCTTCTTCTACCTAAGCAATTTTCTAATTATTTTTTTCTCATTCGTAAAAACTCAAGACTTCTTTTTTTAGATGAAATTCCGAAACTCTTGTAGATTACCTAGGTACTTTTCCTTCTGTATGAGCACTAACAGCAATTGCCAACTTTTCTGGGAAACTGTGTGATTTTATTAGTTTTTCCACACCAAGAAATGCAAACACATAGTGTGTCGAGTATTAAATTAGTTGATTTCTTTTGGCAATTAATTACATCTCATCCAATGTCCTCTTCGAATTCGCTCTGCCATCATTTCATACTGAGAATGAATGAGTTGAAAAGTTTTCCCTCTCAGTCAGAAATATATAATGAGATGCAATGCGTGTTCAGTTACTTTCCCTCAAGTTCATTCGCTTACTCTTTTTCCCTTGTTCCCCTTTTGTGTGCTAATGTAATGCAAGCAAACTAACAAATTACTTTGTGTGGGAAAACTTTTTCCATGAATTTCCATCACATCACATCAGAGAATTGAGTCGAAACGAAGTAGAAATGAAGCCATCTTACTACAATTTTACAGTTCCGTAAACCAAAATAGAAAAACATGTCCATTCAAAAACCAAAGAAAAGGCTCTTACAAAAACTCTCATTAAATTATATAGTCACACAACAAACATTACTAACTCAACTCGCATAAATCATCCTTCATGTCA
This sequence comes from Pogonognathellus flavescens, assembly GCA_019776165.1. Taxonomy (NCBI): domain Eukaryota; kingdom Metazoa; phylum Arthropoda; class Collembola; order Entomobryomorpha; family Tomoceridae; genus Pogonognathellus; species Pogonognathellus flavescens. The sequence continues at coordinate 4,170 of JABASD010000306.1, read as the reverse complement.
CTAAATGACTTGCTTTATTTTTTCGTTTTTGAAAAACTATGCTATCTAAATCAAATTGTTCACTTGCAAACATAGGCACGCACAAAACCCTTTGCATTCTTAAGGTGTTTCACGAATTCTTGATATGTCTTTTTTGGTATTGTTTTTAAAAGCAACTGTTGCAATATTGATTCAGCAATAAAATGGACTGATTATACCTGTTTAAATGAATTGATAAATATATTGTAGTATTCCTTTTAGTTATTTACGGGTAGTAAGTAGCTCTACGTAATATTTATTCCATATTGCTAGTGCTCCTTTATTTACACACTGCAGCATTTTTAATCTGCAATGTCGTAAACTGCAGTCAAAATGTAGGGAAAATGTTTGCAGAATTTAAGTCAGGAGTCCCGTGGTAAGCTATCAAGAAAATGAATTTCACTTTTTCTTTTTAGACGTCCATTGCAATCGTAATATGCACATTCAGTCAGTTAAATGTATGTGATGTGATGTGATGATGTATGATTCTCCTTACGAAGCATGAAAGGAAGAAATAGAGAAGTCTTTCTTTAAAAAAACTTTTTTATTCCCATTTTATAGTCAGACTTTCTTTGCAATTTGCTTTTATCTTCTTTAGTCGGGAAAAGTATATTCATGTTCCAAAGTTCCTATTTACTCATATATCATAGCAGTCTTACTGTCTACAAAATTTGCGTTACGTTTTAGAAACTGTCAGATATGCCGAATGTGCATAGTAAAAGCGGAATAAAAAGACTGTAGGTATAATGTATAACTAACCTAACTATGTGTTATTATGGTAGGTTGTTGACGTGGAATATTTATATATAGACATGGAAATAGCATTGCTCCTTCCACGCTTGCAAAAATAACAGACTTACTCTTATTTTTCTTCAGTTGCAAAAGGTAGGTATTTGACTCTAATGTGAAATTCTTGCATAGAACTTAAAAAATGCTATAAATTCGTATCTGCACGCTTATAAATTGTGTATTCCTCAATTTGGGTGAATGTATCTTTCCTATCCTTTGCACAGACATACTTACAGTACCAATGCATAAGGATGTAATTATGTTATGATATTGCTGGTTCTTAAATTGTATAAATTCACTTCATCATATATCAACGAAGCTATTAAGAACTACATGAGAAGACTTTCTTGTTAACATTTCAGTATTTTCTTTCAGAAGGCTAGGTATAGGTGTTTGCGATATTTCTTGCCTATTCAAAGCGTAGATTGTATGAATGGAGAGGATAAGCGATGGGAAGAAGATACTGGTGGCCTACATTTTTTGAATAGTGGCTCTGTGTATTTAAGAAAGGAATATTCATGGCTTTTAAAAATCGGAACTTAGAAACGAAGGAAAGGAAATATACAGAATGAATAAAAGATGGTTCAAGAAAAACCAGAGATTACAGCAGCTACGACTGTAGTGTCGGATTTGTTATTTTAGTTGAGTCAATTCACTCTTGTCTTTTGAGCGTTTTCAAAACATACATTTTACCTATGTATGCTATCAATTTACGGAAATCTTTCTCCGGTCTTTTTACCAGAGGGAGAAAGTGAAGATAATGTCTAAATCCCTTTGAATGTTAACCAAAGAATTACATTTCCTTTGAAAACACATTACTGAATGGGAATTTCATATTTGTGGTGGGGTATGTTCTTCACACGTGTTTCGAATAACTATTTTCGTTTCTGAATTGAATCTTGAAAGGAAAGCGACCAAGGTGAATAACACGATTTAAAATGAAGTAAATTGCCAATTTTCTAGAAATGAAGAGATTTATAACTCAGTAAAGATTTTATTTCACTATTTCGAAGTATTCATTTTCCTTTCTCGTTTCTCGGCATTCAACGAGTGTCTTTTCATGAAACGTTTATCTTCTGAGAAAATGGCATGTAATTAAATGTAATGATAAGTGAGGGAATTACACTAATGTCTACTGCTAATGTCTAAGGTATATTTTGACATCCTAAACCCTTTGATGCTTACTTGACGATAAAAACAGATTGTAAAAATGTCTTTATGACTATTCTCTTAATCTCTACTATTTCAAAATCACAGTGTAATCAATAGCTAGTTTTCCAAATAAGTGCCTTTAAATTATTATGTAAGCTTTCTGCACAAATATAACTTGAGAAAATTGAATGATACGTTAATTATATAATCTGGGGTTTCTGCACTCCCACTTACCTAACCGCAATAGATGAGTTACGAGTTCATACGTAACCGGGCACGGTAATTGAATAACTGAATCTATTCCTGTAAAATAGAGCAAAGGGACAACCTCTTTAACTAGGAAAGAGTTTTATGTTGTAACACACATACTACGTATAATTTGCGAAATAAACTTAAGAAAGTATATTCCACATGATTTCTTACATGTGACACTTTCTTTTGCCAAATGTTGATTACATTTTATTCTGATTACTCCAGGGAATATTAAAGTACCAGGTAAATTCTGGCTTAGTATTATATTTATTTGACCTGGAAAAACATTATGGCGATGCACGACCCTTATGTACGTAAATTTTTCCAAGAAAATCTTATATACAGTTGCATCTTTACCATTTACAGCAAAAATAGACATAAGCTTACGTCTTCTTTCTGCTCGGCACATTTAATTGACTTGGCCTTCTTGTCAGTCTCCTTGAAAGAGAATGAATCATGTTATTTTCTTTTCAGCAGATTTGCGTCGTTTCTCGCAAAGAGACTCGTGCATTTACAGCAACACACAAATCTCTTAGTGTTTACGTCTTTCTTTGACTTTTGCTCCAATCTTCGCTTCGGTTCTTGCTCACTGTTTATCAACCTTACTTTAAGTCTTTGCTTATCTGATGTACATATTTTCTCGGGTAAGCCACACACATCCACACTACTTTTCCTGAGACAAGTAGTGAGTAAGAATGCCAGTTTCTTTTTGGCCAGCGGAGAACACAACAAACACACAAAGAATATCCAGAAGTATTACACAGCAAAAGTACGAGTACATTATTGCTCCGACATTGTACAAGTAACTTACTTTACTTAGCCTTTTACAGCAACAGGTTTTCTGTTTAGATTCCATTGCCTTGAGCAAAGCCATCATTTCACATCGCAAGTAACTTAGTTCACGAAAACTCTCTGGGTCCTTCCTTTAGCCGTCACATCAACTATCTTGTAAAACCAGGAACATATATCTTTATCCAATACACCTACGTATAAGTAATATGTTTACCTATCTGTATTTATAACATGTTTGTTCAATATACAGCAACATGCTAGATGCTATGTGTACCCCTAGCAGAAAATGCAGCACACGGTAGAATGTACATGGAAAGAATGTAAAGGCGCAACTCGCAAGTTATTGAATTCAGCAACAAACAGCTAAATTCAGGAAGGTCTATTATTTCAAACAATCGGCTAACAAAATAAGACCCAGGAAAGTCATAAAGAAAGGTATGTTTTTACCCAACACTGCAATAAGGACGCTGAGTGCATGTTATGGAAATGATTCCTGGGATTATACAATATCATATTATACGTTTACGGTTAATGTATGCACATGCAGCTAGTACATTTCAGCTCGGGCATACATTGTGCATGCACATTTTATATAATACCCCACTTAAAATTCAGGTCTCATTGCGTCTCTTATAAAGTTTTGCATTGGTAATAAATACAACGAGAGTTTCATTCAGGACGCTAGTTAAATAAGTAGCTCTTTACAGAATCTTTCTATTGTAGGTACGTAATACATTATTACAGATAATATTACTGCTCTGTTTTCCTAGTATGGTATATTGCAGAATATAATAGACCCTTTACTCAAATAATATTATCCTCTTACAGTGGAACTCATACACGGTAAATACTGGTAGCTACATACTAAAAGAATAAGTGAGGAAAGAACATTTCATTTTCCCGTGAATGGAATTTCTTTGTGAAATGGGAAAAAATCAAAGAAAACCCGGCAAAGGTTTATACATTAAAACAGAACATCAGTACTAGCATGCAGAAAGCTACTATGAATAGCATTACTTGATTTTTTGTTAGAAATCCCATTTCGTTATGGGTATACGTGTATGATTTTATCCCATGCATAAGAGGCTTAATGTGACCATATATATACTACTAGAAAAAAGCCCGTGCGCTGCACGGCGCCGTAACCCCCATTCGGGGCAATTCCCC